>PVJX010006301.1:0-78691 GCA_004027295.1 Dolichotis patagonum
CTGTCCCTCAGACAAAGGACTTCTGTCTAGAAGTTATGAAGAATTAAAAAAAATCAGACCCTCGAAATTCAAAGACCCAATCCAAAAATGGGCATCTGAAATGAATACACAGTTCTCAGATGAAGAAATATGAATGGCAAATAAATACATGAAAAAATGTTCATCATCATTAGTCATGAGAGAAATGCAAATTAAAACCACACTGAGATTCCATCTCACCCCAGAAAGAATGGCCAGGAGAAAAAAAAACTACCATAACAAATGCTGGAAAAGCTGTGGGGAAAAAGGAACTCTTCAAGTCTAATTTTGAGGAAAACATCAAACAAACCTAATCTGAGAACACTCTACAAAGTAACAGCAATCTCAAAACTGTAAAGGGTGTCGAAACAAAAAGCAAAATCTCTAAAACTGTTATAGACCATAAAGTTCTGCTTAAGGAAACATGCTGCCTAAATTCAATGTGGTATCGTAGATAGGATCCTGGCACAGAAAAGAGATTAGGAAGAAATTAGGGAAATTAAGTAACTGTAGTGCTTAACAGCAATCAGTGTTTGGCCTTACAGTTGTAACAAATGTACTTAACAGAAAGAAATACTGAACAATCTTCATAACTTTTCGTAAATCTAAAACAATTCGGGCTAGGAGTGGCTCAATCTCTGGGGGACAGGGGACATAGGTGAACTTGGCCAAACAGATTAGAAAAGCTATTTATTTTCCAAGAGAACTGATCTTATTTAAGTAGATAATTTCTGGGGCTAGGGTTATGGTACAGAGCACACTTGTCAAGCATGTGTGAGTTTGATCTGCAGCAAGGGGGAAAAATACAAGTAATGTTGTTTAAAAAACTAGAGGTCTTTACCACCATATAAAACAACATTAAGGTTAGTGTGTAGACATTTTTCCTAATGTCCAACAAAATAAGTTGAATTCCATTTTAAACTTACTTTGCCTAAAATCTTAGTCTACCTTTTATGTCATTTCTTGTAAAAGCAATGTATATTATTTTACAGAAATGTTCTCTAGGCTTTAATTCAAATATTACAACTTAAAATGACAGAAACTGCTAAAGAAACTCAACACAAAATAAAAACCTACTGTAAAAATAGTAACTCTGCCTAGTAATTAACAGAAACCTCCAATTTTGGTTTTTGAAAGGAGGGGAAAAAAAAAAGATGGTCAAACCTCATGTAACCACAGTTTACTGGAAGAAAAAAGAAGTCAACATTCCAAATCAAAAAATGTTACATTGATTAGCAGAGTCTACTAGTGCTACCGAATAAATCTCATAAACCCTTAGAAGAAACATAAACTCTCAAAAGAAAAGCATTAAAACAAGGACTATAAAATAAAAATGACTGTTAAAGCTCAATGACACTCAAGAAGTAAACATAACTATGTGTGGTCTGCTTCTGTAAAAGGGTTTCTGCTCTGGGTTCAGTATGTGTTGAAGGTTTGTGACTGACATTTTTACTGCTGGGAGGAAGGATGGAGAGCACTGAGTGGTGACAGGAAAAAAAAAAAAACAATACAGAGAAGGGAAAGATGAGCAAAGTGTAACAAAGACATGTCCCATCTGGGTTCTCCATCACTCTGTACTTCCAGTATTTTCTTCTATCTACTTCATTGCCTTCTAACACTGATACACAGGAAGGGAAGCATGAGCCTTTTGTATACACACAGAGGAATACTTCAAGTCACCTAGTCCTCTCAGGCAATGACAGGAATACAAGAATCCAAAGAAAGATTAAGATGAACACATATATGTCCTTAAGGAAAACTCTGCCAACAGTCTGGGTCATCCCTTACTACCTCTGTCGGGAGGGCCATTCCTTACAAACTCTATTAGCCTTAACTGTTTCACCCACAAAATAGTAACCTGTAATACCAACCCCAAAGACCATAATTTCTACATATAGAAAGTATAGGGGTACTTGTAGCATCAGTCTTTCTTATGTCATTCAATTGAACATCGTACTGCAATGGAAAAATTTAAACCATGAATCATAAATTCCTTACACAAGAGTGAGCAAGCAGGAAGTTAGATAAGCCCTTTTCTTCCTTTAAAAACTCAGTCAGAATATGTCCTCCTCCACCACTCATTAGGAATCAAACTCAATGGCATTTTAACGATGAGCTGCAGCCCTGGTCCTTTTTATTTTAACATAGGGTCTTATTAAATTGCCCAGGCTAAACTCAAATTTGGGATCCTCTCCTCAGCCTCTTGCGTAGCTGGTTATTACAAGGATGTCTCTTTTCTTGACACTCCTACTAATACTAATACTCCTTGTTGCACTCTTTCCTTCTCTACTCTACCTCCCAACTGGTCACTTTTCAATTCTACTATTCTCCCACTTGGGGAGGAGGGGGTACACAGTTTTCAACATGAAGGTAGCTCAGTCTGTCCATAATCTAACTCTACACCTTGCTTCACTCAATTTTTGCATCTATGCCAACGTCATCTATGCCCAAAACTTCCCTTGTAATTGATCTATTTCACATCATTATCATTCACTCTTGGACTAGTACACCATCTTCAAGATAATCTGAAATTTCTGTCTGAAAGATTTGACTGTCAGCCAGCACCACGTTCACCTATTCCCACAGGACTTACTGATGGTCCCTGCCATCAGTAAGTAGCTCCCTATCTACACTTCTGTTCAAATATCTTCAATGGTTCCTTTATTTCTGTCATATTTAATTTATGCCCTGGAGACAGTTCCCATGATATGTTATAGTCTGACTTCCTTCTCTGTAGCAAAACACAGTAACTATAAGGCAAAGACTCTGGAGTTAAGATTAAGTTCAAACTGTAGTTTTATTACTTGCTAGCTGTATGACACTAGGTCTCTTTGACTCTTTTTGTGCCTGAGATTCTGCATCTGCAAAATGGAAGTAATAATATCTACTACAAGACGCTAAAGGGGACTGTAATAAGAATACCTTTAAAGTGTTCACACAAAGCTATATAATAAATACTCCATTTATGGTACCTGCTATCTGATTATAATAATTATTATTAAATTCAATTTCTCCCATGATTTTCCAATGCAAATCATTTTATATAGTTTGACCTACTCCTTGTATGTATTTACTTCCCATCTTCATTTTGCAATATTAATCTCATGTATGGTACCCTTTCACTTTACTACTGAATTTAAATCACTTTTTTAAGGGCTAACTTTCATTCATTTCTTCTAAAGAGTGTTTCCTATTCGGTCATGGACTGTAATCATTTTCTGGCCTTCTAACCTTTTGCTGAAAACCACATAATTCAAAACTTATCACAAAATACTCCATATTACACAATGCTGTGATTTAATGATTTAGCGCTAGCCCCTAATCTAGCCTCCCTGAGAAAAGAATCACATTCTGTTCATCCAGTGCCAGTTCTAGTACACAAGACTAGGACTCAATAACTACTCCAAAGAACTGACTGACAGAACAACAGGAACAATGTGGTACTGGAGGAAGGCAGCAAAACCAAGCTTGTGTCGCCACTCAAGTTTGAATCACGTATCGAGACCCTACTTCCAAAAGAAGAAGGCTGAGGCAAGAGGATCAGAAGTCAGGGATCGCCTGGGAAGTGTCTCCACTTCCTTGTACTATCTCTGTGACTTGTAATTAGGATTTGTTGCCAACCACTGCAACTGTACACTTGTTGCCAACTTATAGCAGCAATTACATCCTCCTACCTAGATTCAATGGTCTCCCTGTCCTTACCAGTCCTTACCTCCCCTACTGCTCTGTTGTATATGACTTCAAATTTCAACCTCTTTATAAGTTAAAATTTTCTGTTTGGAAATATATAGTTACAGATGTCTCTGCAATAACCTTGTAAAGACAGTTGGAAAAGACAGCCATCTACAAGTCAAGTTAAAAGCCTTGAGGAGAAACCAATTCTATTATGACCTCAATCCTGGACTTTGCGCCTCTAGAACTCTGAGGAACTAAATTTCTGTTGTATGAGCCATACAGTGTACATTATTTTGTTACCGTCACTAGTATCTTGTTTAAGGCAGTGCTAGGAAACTAATACAAGAGCCCAGAAACAGATCCACACAAAAACAGTCAACTGATCTTTCACAAAGGATCAAAGACATTACAATGGAAAGAACACAATCTTTTCAACAAATAGCGCTGGAATGACTAGACAAACGTGTCTCCCCCACCCAAGGGAAAAAAAACTACTCACAGACTTACACCTTTCATAAAAACTCAAAATGGATCGCAGACTTAAATATAAAATGCAAAACTATAAACTTGTAGAACATAATATACAAGAAAATCTAGTGACTCTTGCCTTATGTGTAGCAATAAGTTTTTACTTACCACCCCAAAAGCACAATGAATGAGAGAAATAATGGATCAAACGGACTTCACTAAATTAGGAACATCTGGTCTGTGACACACAGTTAAGAAAATGAAAAAGCCAGCCACAAACAGGGAAAAGATATCAGCGAACTATCTGATAGAGGACACGTACTCTCCAAAATATGAGCAACTCTTAACATTAACAAGAAAAAGATGCGATTTTTAAAAGAACCAAAGAGGCCAGGTGTGGTGGGACATGCTTGTGTGTTCGGTCACTCAGAAATCAGAACAGACGTGGTGGTGCATACCTCTAATTCCAGCATTGAGGAGCCTGTGCATGGTTTGAGGCCAGCTTGGACAATACAGTGAGTTCAGGGCCTGCTGAATTACATACAAGACCCTATCTCCAAAAAAAGAAAAAGAAGGCTGAGGCAAGAGGATCAGAAGTCAAGGACAGCCTGGGCAATTTAGTGAGATGCCGTCTCCTTAGGGCTGTAGCTCAGTGGTAGAGCACTGGCCTAACATGCAGGAGGCCCAGAGTATGATTCCCAGGATAGGAGGGGGTAGAGGACTCTGGACGCCTTACCAGAGAGTGTTATAGAGATGACGAACATTCAAAAAGATGTCCAAACATCTTATTTTGCTGGGAATTTGTAGATTAAAACAAGTACTACTATATACCTATTAGAATGGCTAAACTCAAAGACACTAACACCACCAAATGCTGGTACAGATGTTGTGCAACAGGAATTCTCATTCATTACTGGTGGCAATGCAAAGTGATACAGCCAGTTTGGGAGACAGTTTGGCATTTTTTACAAAGCTTAAAAGAGTCTTACCATTCAGTCCAGCAATCATACTCCTTGGCATTTACCCAAGTGAGGTGTGTGTGTGTGTGGTGGTGGTGGTGGTGGTGTTGCTGCTGCTGTTCTGGAGATTGAACTCGGGCATTCTGCAGTGAGCTATAGTTTCAGGCTTTTTTAGGGGGACAGGGTCTTGCTAAGTTGCTATACTGCCCAGACTGGTCTTGTGCAGTCCTCTCTCCTCATCCTACCACAACACTGAGATTACAGTGTGTGTCACATCACATCCCATTGCTCATGGATTTTTTACCTAGCTTTGTTGACAACTGCCAAAACTTGGAAGCAAGCAAGATATCCTTTAAGAAGTGAATGAATAATCAAACTGGTATAACCATACGATGAACTATTATTTAACAATAAAGAGAAATGAGCTATCAAGCCATGAAAAGTAACATAGACAAACCTTAGATGCATATGGAGAAGTGAAAGAAGCCAGTTTGAAAAGACTACATATTGCATTATTTGAACTATAGGACACTGGATAAAACTATAGAGATAGTTTTAAAAAACTAGTGATTACCAAGAAACTGGGTGAGAGGAGAAAGAAAGGCAAAATGAATAAATGTTAACATAGGGGATTTTTAGGACAGTGTAACTATTCTATTACGGTATTATAATGGTGTAAAAACCCACAGACCTACAGAGTAACCCACACTGTAAACCACAGTAATATCAATGTATCAATACTAATTCACCAATTTTACTAATAACAATGTATCAAAATTAGTTCATCAATCTTAACAAATACATCACATTCATGCAAGATGAAAAATGGAAGAGCAGAGTTGAGGTTTCCACCTGAGGGAAGTGGGCAGCAGGTTTAAGGATAAGGGGGAGGGTGGGAGAGGGTAGAAATGACTCTGGGACCCAGGTGTGTGTTTGAGGCTTTAAAACCATCTGGGCACAGGTGAACAGAGCTCAGCTCCACTCAAAATGGCCTACTGAAACGGAGTCCTCTGAATAAGTTTTTTAGGAACCTGAAAAGTACTAGGCCTTCAGTAAAATGAAAACAAGTTCTAAAAGGCTACACATAAGAATAGGGGGACAACACACAAAAATTTAATTCTAGTTGGGTATTGAATGGGGAAGGGAAAGAAAAGTCATTTAAGAATTCAAAATCAAGTTCGATCCCCAGTACAAAAGCAAAAAAAAAAAATCAAAACCAGCCGGGCATGGTAGCATACGACTGTAATCCCAGCAGCAGAAAGACTGAGACACAAAGATCGCCATGAGTTTGAGCCGGCGCACAGTGAGTTCAAGGCCAGTGTGAACTACACAGACAGACTCTACCACAAAACAATAACAAAGAATTCAAAATCAAAGACCTGTAGTTTGTTTTGGTCTGGGACTCAAGTCTGCATTATGCATAAGGTATGGGAAATTCCAAACTGAGAAATTAACATAAAAAATCAGTTTTAAAACAAGAAAGTTACTGGAGGAAGTAAAGCAAAATTGCTTTGGAAAGAAACACACACCTTCCCCTAATTTAAGCCACAAAGAGGAGAAAAAAATAGATGAATTCAAAATGAAAATAAAAATACACCATGAGTATGAGTCAGCACACAGAACAAAACCAACAAATAGCAAGATTAAATCCTCTAAAATTTGAAATTAAAGCATGACACTTTTTTCAGAATGACAGTTAAAAGAATAAGTATGCTGAAAGTTAGTTATAAAAGTCAAAACTAACAAGAACCTATGCAAAAAGTATGCACAGACCAGAAAAAAAACAGAGTGTCATTAAACACAAAAAGCAACAGAATTTGCTATTTAATGAACTATGTCCCTCCAAAATCCATTTGTTGAGGCTCTGATTTCCAATGTAATGTTGTTATTTGGAAACAGAGTTTTGGGAAATAATTTGGGTTTAGATGAGCTCATGAGAGTGGGGCGTTTGTGATGAGATTACAAGAGAAAAATCAAGGAACTTGTGCATGCAGGCAGGTATCTGAGTATAATGTCAAAATTCTAGAAGTCCAATCCTTTGGGTGACCACCAGAGACTGACATAAAAGTGGATGGAACTATTGGACCTTTATTTGATGAGGATTTCCCTCAGTCACTCAGCTCTAGATATGTGAGCTATCTTCATCACAAACCCATCAGGATGAATAAAACATTCCTAAGGGAATGAACAACTGGGATTATTAGCAGTGAAAGAGCCAGGCTGATAGGACAAATCAGCATCATGTGCCTCCTAATATGAGTCATTGAGGACTCACTATCACTTACATAAAATTTCTGTCACAAATGCGTTAACCTGAATTTAAACAAAAGGAAATTTCAGATATATCCAAAATAAGGGACTGTCTATAAAATAAACAATGTATAATCTTCAAATATGTCATCCCTAGAATGACAAAGGCTATACAAATCTATGCTAAATTAAAGAGCTATAAGAATCTTGGAAACTAAAAACAACACACAATCCTGGATTTTTTTTTTTTTAATTTGGGTGGAGGGTAGTTACAGATATTCATAGAACCATTGAAATGTGAGTATTTTTCTAAAGGCTCCTTACTCAAAATAGTTGTCTATTATCTCTTTGCCCACTTTGGTCTCAGTGTAGTATTCTTACCTACAGTTACTCTTTTGGGGTAACTTTAGAGTTCTTTACAAATGCAGACTCAGTTTTTCTTTAAGTACAAGGTCAAGATTTGTTCTTTCACGAAGTAACCTTATCCTTTCCTTAAGTTTACATTTGTATACTATTTATAAGTTTTAGTGTTTCTAATTGTTAATCCCTTAAATGTATTTCTGCCTCCTTTCCTTGTGTCAGAGCATAAACTCTGTAAGATCAGACAAAAACTTTTTAGGGTCTCCTAAATAAATTTAGTAGTTTTATTTACTCTTTCTTAAGGAACAAACATAAACTGAAAAATAAGAATTTTGCAAAACACAGACATATCAATACATAATGAACCAAGTGTATGAGTTCTTTACTTTCGGCTATATTCCAAAAGTTACTATCTTTTTTAGTCATTTTCCCTCTCTTTTCATTTTTGCCAACTTTCAAAGGAGCTCATATGCTCAAGACTAAAAATTAACAAGGTTAAGCCACAGGACATGAGAGATCATTAATACATGAGGATTTTAATAAACACTGAAATTGTTGCTCACATTATGATTACTATACTACCTTGAAGGTATATTCTATAACCAACTACTAAAATATTAGTAAAAAAGCTAGAGATAAAATTTATGAATTGAAAAGGCAGAACACTGATGAAAAAAAGATCTAAGTGGAGAGATATACTGCATTCATAGGTCAGAAGATTCAACATTGCTAAGATCTTAATACTCCACAAATTGAGCAGGTGATTCCACACAACACATATTAAAATCCCAGTAGGCTATGTGTGTGATAAAATATCACAAAATTATATACAAAGATATTTTTTAAAATGGGTGCATACAAAAAACTGGTAAAATTTGATTAAGATTTAGCTAACTTGGTAATGCAGTACAGTTATGTAAAGATGTCACTAACAGAAAACTAGGTTTGGGGTATTCTCTCCTTTGTTTTTTTCTAATTTTGCATCAAGTATGTAATTTCTTTTTTTTTTAATTTTATTTAAAGAGAAAAAAGCAAAACAGAAAAAGGGTAGAAATAATACAGAATTTCAAAAAAAAATAAACACTAAGAGATCACTAGTTGATAAATTATATACTGTCATTTTAGAAATAGTTGTTCAAGTTACAAAATTAAAGCATACAAAGTGGACATTCAAACAGTGAGACTGCAAACAGTTCTGATCAATGATCCAACAAAAACTTAGTAATATGGTTATCTATTTTATACACTTAAACATACATGCAGTTATATCCTTTAGAGCACTTTCTTTTCCTCTCTTTTTTATAATAGCAATTACACATTTTGGGTTTTATTACTCCTATAGTTCTTACTACTTTTTACATTACAGACACATGTGATATTTATAAATATGATTCTTATTTATTTCACTTACGAGGATAGTCTCAAGTTGCCTCCATTTACTTATGAAGGCCTCAAGTTCATCCTTTTTATAGCTGAGTAATATTCCATTGTATGAAAATACCACATCTTTTTCATCCACTCTGCAGTTGATGGGCATTTTGATTGTTTCTAAGATTTAGCTATTACAAATTGTGCTGCTATGGGTACTCTCTTTGTATTCTTTTTGCAATTCCATAAAAGTTTATAACAAAAGGGGAAAACAAAATCTCAGGTTTTGTGTTTAACTTTAAGAGTTGATTCTAAAATTTGTTGAGAAAAGCAAAGGACCTAGAACAGGTAAAATAATGTTGAAAAGTAGCACAAAGTTGGGGAAATGAAACTACCTCATTTGAAGACTTCCCAATAAATTACAGTAAGACAGTGAGGAATTTGTGAAAGTACAGATACACAACTGAACAAGAGTCTAAATTATACCCAAACATTTACTGTCAACTGAAAATCGTTTAAGGCAATTTATTCGTATTCTACAAGAGTTTTACAATGATAAAAATCAGAACCTTGATTACAGACAGTGTGGTAACTGGTAAGGGAAGTAGGATACTTTCTGAAATTGAAATAGTCTACCTACAGAAACTGAGTTACACAGTTGTACACATTTGTTGAAACTCATTAAAACACATTAAGGTTTGTTCATTTCACTGTAACTAAACTATAATTTTAGTACAAAAAGATACAAGTTATACAAAATGTGTACAAAAAATACTTTGTGTTCAAATAAAAATCTATCCAAATTTTATCAGAGCTCTCCCTTTACCATTAACAGACATGATTTAAGCACCTGCTTACTATGTATTCCTATCGATTTCAACCTTAAAATTGTTAAGTTCTCTTTGAATTATCTTTCTCCTCTCCACAAAGCCTGGCCCGATTTTCTTCAAGATGCCTTTCCATTCTTTACTACTGTTTACTATGTCTAACTCATCACATATCTCACCTTACCTTACTCTAGGTAATCGTTTAGCGTAGTCCTGTGATTCCCTGGGATTCCCCGGGATTCTTTTTGAGTCTGAGAGGTAAAAGCTATATTCAAGACAATTCAAAAATGACATTTTCTTTCTTTTACTGTGCTAGCATTTGCACTATGATGCAAACCTAGTAGGGATTAAAACTGTAGGTGCCTTAGTACACATCAAGGAAGTGTCCCCACAAAAAATCCTAGCAGTCACTGTATTTTTCACTGTAATGCACCCAGAGAGAGGGAAAAAGCCAGCTTCACTGGAAGATGTTCTTACTGAAGTATAAATGCTATGAGTTTTACTAAATCTTGACTCTTAATAACTTAGCAAGATCCTGTCTCAAAATTAAAAAAGGGATAAGGATGTAGTGATAAAAGTGCCTCTAGGTTCTATTCCCACTACTGAGGGAACAAAAAGATTCACTTTAAATCCAAGGAAAAATAGATGGTTAGCATTTGAACATAATGACAGGAAGGCTTACTGATAGGAATGGTCGTCTACTGTAATCTTTAAGAGATTACCACTCATCAAAAATTGTAGGGAAGCTGGATGCCTGTAATCCCAGCACTCGTGAGGCTGAGGCAGGAGGATTGTTTCAAGTTTAACACCAGCATGGACTACAAAGTGAGCTCAAGGTCAGCCTGAAATACATAGCGAGACCCTGTCTCAAAAAGACAAAAAGAGAAAAAAAAGTTATAGAGAAATATATCAGAGGAAAACATCTACAATTATCTGAAAAGACTATCCAACTACTTACACATTCTAAGACCACATTTTCTTCACATATGTCAGCCAAACAAAATATTGAAATAGACTGAAGAAGCAAAATTGAGAATGTCCTGTATTCTATTTAACCAGTGCAATGAGACTTGCAAAATGTACTATTCTACTCTCCTCAATAGATTTTTTAATATACAGTAAGTTTTCACAAAAATGTTATTTATGTTAACAAGCTTCCCACTAATAACAGTAATATTTTTAATCTCTCAGGTATAATGGCTATTATAGTAAATAATAACAGGTATAATTAACATTAAAAAAACTTTCAAGTTTTAGTAATTTTCAATGTAAAGGGTTTTGAAACTGAAAAGTACAAGGATCGCAGATCCTACCTAACAGGTATTTCTGTCCCACCTCTTTGATCTATTCTCACTATAGACAGTCAGAATAACACAGAGCACTTTCTCCCTGCACAAAAGCCTTCAGTACTGCCAATGTACTAACTCCTTCCTATCTTAACAACTTCGCCTGGCTTGCACCAAGTTTATAAACAGACTTTTCATCCAGCAAACCTTATTTATCCATGCTTCCGGGCACAAGACTTCCACACTGGTCAGTCCTCTCCTCTCCTCTACTAAGCCTTACAACCATCTCAGTACAGTCATCTGCTCTCCTCCCTCCTGTCTCTCTGATTCTCCCTAGCTATCTAAATCTTACTGATCCTTACTAGGACACAAGAGGGAGTTCCCTGGATTTAGACTTAAAAAGTTTCTCTATCCTTTGTCTACAGCCTATAAAGACAAGATTCTTTGAACTAAAACAGTAGATAGTCTATATATAAAAAATAAATCTTACAATCTCAAATTTCTAGGAAGAGTTTAAACAACAACAAAAATGTCTCATTTGAACATAGCTAAATATGGTCAAATCTAAAATTCTTGTATATGGTTTGAGGAGTGAGGTCTCAATACAGTCCTAAATTAGGAATTCAAACCTATAATCTCAGGTCAAGGCAGTTAGAACTCTGAAATACGGCATTCTCCATATTTAAAAAGGACCAAAAGACAAACCTGAAAAAAAGAAACATGATTTCATCTCCTGTATCTAAGGCCTCTTTGTATTGGTGAACAAAGTCTTCTTTCTAAAAGTCCAATTTAACCGTAATTTCAACATGCAATCATATTTTCAACATGCTTTTGCAACATGTAATAGGCTATTGCTAAATTCACTACAGGCAGAGTATGCCTTATCCTAATTGCTTGGGACAAAAGTATTTCAAATTTTGGTTTTTCTGTAATTCTGAAATATCTGCATGTACATAATGAGATGTCTTGGGGACAGGACTCAAGTGTAAACATGAAATTCATTTATACTTCATGTACACATACCCCAAAGGTGATTTTATATAGCATTTTTGGTCTGCCTGCATTCTGACTACAACCTGTCACATTAGATAGGGAATGGAATTTTCTACTTGTGGTATTGGTACTCAAATGTTTTGAATTTTAGAGCATTTAGATTTCAGATTTTTGTGGTTGGTTAATCTGTAGTTGGCTACTAAGAGACTTTAATTTAAAATGACACAATAACTCCCATATATATATATGCATATATGAACATGGCTTTATATACACAGCATAATCATATTAAGCCTACTGATTTAGTTTAGGTCTAATAATCCATACAGCTTAACTCAGTAGGTGCCCACTGCTGCCAGAGTACTAAAAAAAGCCCAATGCTACTTGCTTTTTATTTATGCTGAGAGATTTTCATTCAGGCAGTTGTGCTTTGTTCTTCTCGTGTTGATTGATTTATTCACTCCAAAGATATTTACTGAGACTCTAATATGTCTCAGGCACTTTTCTAGACTCCAAGGATATAGCAGTAAACAAAACAAAATCATCTTGGATTTACACTCTAGTGCGTAATAAACAAGTATGTGATGATGCACAGTGATTTAGGGGCTAAACACTTCCGCGGCTAAACTGCCTACTTTCATCAGCTACTAGTTTTGTGACTTGAACCAATGACTTAACCCCCTCTGTTTCTTCTATTGTAAAACAGAGATACTGAGAAATGTGTTTAGGACAGTGTCTGACACATAATACTCATGGTTAACTGCTATTCTTATCTAATATTATTTATCATTGTATACTTCTCTTGCTACTGCCTTTCTTATCTACTGCTCTGCCTCAGGGCTTTTGCACTTGCCGCCTCTGCTGGAATGCCCTCCCTCACCCTTTTCCTACCTGACTATAATGCCCCTCCCACATCTGATACTGAACAACTCTATTCTGTCTTCAATTAAATCTTCCCTTTTCTAGTTTTTCGACCATTTTTTCAACATACTTTGATCTCAAATTCCGACAGCTAAAAGCAGGCATACATTTCAGTACCTATAAGTATCAAGCTCCAAGCTTTTTGCCACTCATAGTCCCTAACGCTTTCCTTTCATATTTTAGCTGTCTGAAGTATGATAGTTGTTCAATGTATTCTCACAAGGGAGTTTACTAACTACTGGTATTCATTCCCAATACAAATACTGCATCAGGGGCTGGGGATGTGGCTCAGCATCACAGCACTTTCCCGGCAAGCACAGGTCCTGAGCTCAGTTCCCAGTACCAAAGAAAAAAAATACTGCATCAGATGTGCTTTCACAAATCATACAGAGAACACAGCTTAGAGGTAAGTACCTCTTTTATTTAGGGAATTAGACATGTATCAAAATTAGATAATCTTTTTTATTTGCATTTTAAGTTTTCTGGAGAAAATACCCTACAATCTGTTCCATTGTTCCTTTCCATCTCAATAGCTACTAATGTTAGGAAACTCTACCTTTATCAACCTCAAATGATCTTTCTGAAGTTCAAAACCATTTCCTCTGGGCTCTCTAGAAGTTATTCTCCATAGAAGTAAAAATAACCATAAGCCTAGATAATGGTTTTCTTCAGCTGTTCTTTTTTAAATGCTTAAAGTCTTACATTCCTCATCAAAAGTGGGAATTAAGAATTGCATTTTTCAGAAATGTTCTTACAAATCTCAACTATAATGGAAGAATTTGCTCTTTGACGGCATTAATCAAAACACCTTGAAATATGCAGTTACAAATAAGCCAATATACAACTCTCTAGATATACATAAGTTAATTTTCTAAACCATAACCCTAACACTCAATGTTTCTTCTCCTGGCTTTTCTAGCATCACCAAATCTATTTACATATACTACCATATGAATGCTACATTGTGGCTTCAGATAAAATGGTTTCCAAATATATGCAGATAAGTGAAGACCAACATCATACATGTAGGCATGTTCTACAAGACATACTAAAGACAAGAAATAGGTGTAACAAAAGAAAAGAATCCCATAATCAAGCTTGGAGTTTGCTGGGTTAAGCAAAGCTTAGCAGGTTTCTTTACCACAGACAGGACTTCTGAGTCTTTACTACAATCTTAGCATGCGGTTCCCTGAAACACTCAGATGACACTGGAAAAACGCATGTGGCAATAATGTGAGAAATATCTACTCAACTCGGTCTAGAAGTAAAAGATGACGACAAGGACTTAAACCTTCAAAAACTATCAAGCCTTGGGACTCTGAGGAAAGTTGGCCAAAAACAAAGGCATACATTTGGAGGAAGCTGGTCTGTGACGAGGTCAGCAAAAACAATGGGCTAGCCAGGCATGTAATCCCAGCACACCTGTGATCTTAGCGCTTGGGAGGCTGAGGCAAGGGGATTGCTCCGCTCCGAGTCTGAGGCCACCCAGACTACAAAGGGAGTTCACGGCCAGCCTGAACTGCATAGTGAAACCCTGTCTCAAAACGACAAAAAAAAGAAAAAGGAAAGGGGAAAAAAAAAAAAAAAGACAATGAGCTACAATTCATGAGAAAGTACAAGGCTGGACAGAGAGCTAAGAAAAGCCATGAGAGTACATAAGACATCTCTAGCAATAAGCCTAGAAAATGTCAGGACATGAAAACTGTAAGGGTAGGAAGAGCTTAAGTTAAAGTAGAAAACTGCCCAACAAAGATTGGCACAATGCATATGCAAACTGTATTACACGCTGATGATATGACTTAGTTAGTAAAGAACTACCTAACTTCCCCAAGAGAACCCTCTGTAATGACAAACCGACAGGTCACTTGTTACTCTTTTTGGATCATGGCCCTGTTTGAGAATGTAATTAATACCATCTCTCCAGAAAAACACAAGGACATACAACATTAAGCCTATTAGTATCAGACAACTTCATGGGCCTCCTGAGGCCCAACTACAGAGCTCTCTAATTGTCAACCTCTAGTCCCTAGGTAAAACCTGCTGCAGAGATTTCGTGACATATAAAGCTTCTGTTCACAGGGCACTTAAGAGGAAGGTATGATGGCTCTTTACTTTTTTTTAAAAACTGTATTTTCCAGTACTTTAAGATAGTACAGATGAACTGTATAAATTTGCACTGGTCCCCGCAAAAGGGTAACTTATCTGTTAAAACTCAAGTCATTGACTTAGCAGAAGGGTCCATGATAGTAATAAGAGCTGCACAGCAAAACACTTTTGAGAAGCTAAGTGATTTTACAAGGTCATGTGGCTAATAAATCCCAGATCATCCACATTCTGGTTCTGCGCTTTAAAATATGCCACCTGAGGTACACTAAATATGTTATTACAATAGGCAGAACAGTTTTCAAAATAAAACTCTCTCTTAGACACTATAGTTACTATAATTAGGTCCAACTTACTTAATTTTGAATTCCATGTTCCATGTTTAACACCTAAAGACCAACAAATTAAAAAGCAAATCATAAATTTTTTTAAAGCAAAATGTATTCCTAACTGACACAATTTGTATAAATTGGAAAAATCTAAAACAGCAAAACAAATTTGAAAAATATGTATCCTTACAGCATGAATGTGATTATACACATGAAAAAATACAAACAATTTAAGCTTTTTAAATCTAAGGTTATTTAGCAATTTAAGGTTATTTAGCAGGCAACGGGCTATGATGCCAAAAACACAGGGAGTTTCTGTGCTCTGGTTCCCTGTTATAGGAAGTTTGGCAGCAAGGGATCAAACATCTACTATCTGATGTCCACTTGACGAACTACAAAAACAGTGAGGTCTAGCTGCACAGCAGGAGGTAGGGATTCCAACTACTACTAAAACATCCACGCTAACTCAGACTGCAGGTATAAGCGTGTGCCTCTGTTTCTCCCCTGGAAATTCACCCTTCTGTTACCCGGCCATGTCTTCTCCTGGGAGAGGCAGTACTTTCTATTGGTTGAGAATGCAGTCTCTGAACTGCATTTTGGCTTTGCCACCTACCAACACTGACAAGTTTCTTTAACTTTCCTGTGCCTTAGCTTCTTCAACAACAAAACTGAATTAATAACACAGGGTTGTTGTTAGAATTGAGTAGAAAAATCTTTTAAAATGTATAGCAAATAATGAGCACTTTATAAATATTATTACCAAGATTTTAAACGAATAACAAGGTTAATCAATTTATTATAGCTCTATTGCACTTAGATGTACCTAGGAAATTATAGTTCTATTTTTAATTTTACTTTTTAATCAAGTAATTTAGTTACCCCATCATTTTAAGTATACTATATACACGAGCAATCATTCCTCTAAAGAACCTATTGTACAATCTGCCACCTAAGACATGTATAAGTTCTACTTAACTTTTCATCTGAATATAACTGAACTCCCCCACCAGTCAGTAGCTCCTTGGAGCCATCCACTTCTACTTTCACAGTCATCACCAAACTCCAGAACATTATTCTTAGTAGGATTATCCCAATGGTCTAACCCCCACCTCCCAGATTCACTCTCCATATTACAGTTCTGAGAGCTTTCAGAGACCCAAATGTAAGTTCAGTACCCTCTTTGACCCTTGCGATGGCTCCCCACTGTCCTAAAGAGATCAAATCTCTTCACAAGAGCTAAGAGGCCTGCAACATCTGCAGACATCCTCTCTCGGGCTGCTCAGAACATAGGGGCCCTTCTTTGAAATTCTTAATGACTTCTCTGGCCTCAGAATCATGCTGCGTCCCTCTGTGTGGCATCACCCCCTCCCCACCACCCTGGGAATGCCTAGTCATCTTTCAGAGCTCCACTAACAGGTGATAAGCCCTCCATACACACAGTCCTCCTGCCTCTGCAGCACAAAATACAACTGCAATAAAATAATTGTGTTTACTCTTGTTTTTGTCCGTAAGTATAAGCACATGAAATATGGGACCACATCTATCTTTTACTGCTACAACTTGGATGCTTAGATGCCCAGTATCTTATGTACTGTAAGTGTGATAAATGCACCTGTTATTGTCTATAGGGAAAAATGATGAGATACGTGAAGATAAAAAGCAAATGATTTACAAAACAAGACAAATGCACAATGGCACTGTACTTTATAAAACATCTAAGTTACCTTATGCATTTCGTTGAAGAGTAAAAACCTATTCCTTAAACCGTGGGCAAAATAAAGAGTTTAGACTAAACTTCCTAACCTCAAATAAGTTTCTTTGTGCATCCTCAGGTGTTACATGAATCAAGAGGAGTTCAACTTTAGTTACCAGTAAGTAAGAAGATACACAACTAAATCAAGACTGCTGCCACATTTGGCATCATCCTCCTCTCCTGGCAGTCTCTTCGAGGCCAGGGGTTGAACTGGCCAGGGAAGAGTGATTTATTCTGCCACATTTAGAAGTGGTCCCTCTACAACAAGAATGCTTGCTGTACCAACAAACTTTGAATTCTAACCTTGTCAAACCAGTACCTTTCTTAAGCATTCAGTTCGGTTCTAATGGGTCACTGACAAAAAAGTTAATAGGGTATCACTGTACAATTGGATCTAGGCAAAACAAAGTTGCTCTTTCCATATATATATATATATATATATATATATATATATATATATACATACATACATATACACACACACATACATTAACGACAGATCCCCTTTACATCAGAAAATCACTTGGAAACTATAAGAAACTGATAGGTGGATGGTAAAGGCTACTAAAGCTGAAGGGCTGTGGATGGAGGCTGTCCAGTGCAATCAGGACCTGCAGGCCTGCTGGGCAACAGCAACGGCTCAACCTACAACGCACGATCCCAAGTCCTCGGTGAGAAGCACGCAGGTTTGACAAATGTCAAGCCCCTGCCGTCCGACTGGTGGCACTGACCCTGCCAATGCAACAAATGTCCAGACCTCTGCACGGTGCTAAGCTCAGTGGCCCACTCTCAAGCAGCCCTTCCCTGGAAATGCAAGGAAGCCAAGTGGCGTCAAAAATCGCGTCCAGAGCACGGGCCAGGTAAGGACCCGGAGAGGTCGGGTCAAACCTTTGGCCTTTTGTTGGGTCCCGGGCAGCGCAGCCCGCGGCACAGCGCGGACTCGGGGCGGGCCCCCGCGGTCGGCACCCTGCGGCCCGGGACGGGTGGCCCCTGCCTTTACCTTGTAGACGTCGCCATAGGTGCCGCTGCCGATGCACTGAATCAGCTCGAAGTCCTCCTGCGGGTTCCGGCGGGACAGATCGAAGCCGCGGTCCATGGCGGACCCCGATGCTCCCCAACTGCCTCCCGCGCAGGTGAGGGGGGGCGCTCAGGGGGCCACACGGATTGTGCGCCGCCGGCGGTCACAATCGCCCCGTTCCACTGCGGCCGCCCCTCCCCTCGCGCCGCGGCGGACGACGACGACGACGGGCCTAACGTCCCCGCCCCCCGCCGCTGCCAAGCTCGCCGCGGCGCCGAGCCGGGTCACACCCACAAGGAGCCGAAAGAGCCCGCCGCCCCTGGCTCGCGGGAAGGCTCCAACATGGCTTCCGCCGCTCCTCCCCTCCCTCCAGCTCCTCCGCCCTCCGCCTTTCCCAGCGCCCGTCTGACTGCGCAGGCGCGATCCCGGGGCAAGGTCCGGGGAGCGCTCTCAGGCCGGCTGGCTCCGTGCTCTCCGCCCGTCCGGCCGGACCAGACCTGCGGCGGAACGACTCTGGGCAGGGTTTGGTGGCCCCGGGGTCTGTGGCAGGAACAGGCGGGAAGCGGCTCCTAACGACGGGAATTGGACGTGCGGAATATGATAGTCCTAAGCAGACAGCACAGTTTCATCTTGCAAGAAGATAGTATCCCAAACTTTTTGCTAAGAATAGGATACAGCGGAACGCCATAACCTTCTTCCTAGGGCTGGGAAGAGAGGGTCACCTAACACGGCGAGGAAGGCACCGAGGAAAGGCAACCGTGCTTGCTCTAATTCTAAACACGCAGGCCCTTGCAATTGGACGCAGAAGACAGCAGGCCGGGAGGGCAGCCAGGAAAGTGTGTGGAGTGGGCAGAGCGTGGGAAGTGGGGCGCCCTCTGAGCAACCGGCCACTGTCCGGCGGGGAGGGTATGGAAGGTGGCAGAGGGAAGCGACGTAGTGATTGACTGACGTCTCTTGAGAGAGCTAAGAGTAGCAAGCCGGGGGGCGGGACTGCATGCTTGTGGGGTAACCCTGGGAAGGCGAGATTGCGGAGGGTGGACGGGAGCCCTTCACGCGGCTGAAAGGTGAACACGCGGTGTTCTGGGAGTTCCTTAGCTGAGACCTTCCCTGCGAAAGCTCCACCCTGCTTAAAACCCAGATTCCAACAAGATTCTCAAACTTTGTGGACACTAGCTCCAAATGTTAATACTGTTCCGAGAAAGCATGTGAGGGGTTAATGGAGGGTTAATTTTCTATTCCCGGAAAACCGTCCACTAGGCATTTCCAAAAGCTTTAATCTAGTAGATGGTGGCCACCGCAGGAATACAGGTTGGAATTTTGCTTTAGAAATGCTTTCCTACTTTCCTGGGACACCACAGTACCTTACTAATATTCCTTAACGGTGTTGACTCATGAGAAACCTGTTAAGGATAATGTAAGGATGGTACAGCATAGTCAAGCATAGTTTAGATGAACATATCACAGGAATGTGTATCATTGGATTTTATCTAGATAAATCTATAATAAGGCTCTGATATCTCAAGAATTAAAACTCTCAGTTACAAACATTATTCCATAGCAAAGGACTCTTCCTTTGCCTCTTGAAGGCGCTTACGGGGACCCCAGAGTGTAGGCCCACCTTCATTTTTGTTCCTCTTGGAAAAATGTTTGTTCTGTATACCAAACGTGGATAATAATAGCCCAGGATTCAGATAAGCTGGTTTCTCTGACTTTTTAATGCCTAAAAGCCAAATTCTCTAAGCTGGATGGAGTACAAGAAAGGTCTAATGGTTTCAGTGTTTTGTTTGCTGGGATTATCATCTGTGCAGATAACTTTGTATTTGCATCACTAATAGACTTCTTTCAAAGGGAAATGACATTTCAGTAGGGCTGAAACAGTCTACAGTTTTGTCCCATTTTGGCTGAGCCAAGCTTCTCCTTAAAAAGGTTCATGTAAGAACCTGATTTTCCATTTGGATTGCACCATAAATAAATGGACTTTTACAATTAACTGCTCACAAGAAATACAATACTTCGTTCTTTGTGGTATATGCATACAACCAAATGCAATGAATTCCGACCCTGGTTTTTTTGGAGGGAGGAAAGTTTGTTTTGTGGTACTAAAGATTAAACCCCCGAGCCTTTGCACTCACTGACTTACCTACCTCAGCCTCCCGGAGAGCTAAGAGCTGCCCCCCCACCTTAGAAATAACACTTAGAAATAACACTGATGATGGTAGTTTGTTTGCATCAGAGAAAAAAACTTCCCTTTTCTGTAATACAAGTTATCCAATCTTTCAATTCAGGGATCGCCTCTATAATATCTCTCTTGGGTTTATTGTTGCTTGAATACCTTCAGTAAAAGGCAGTTCAGTGGGATGAAGCTCAGTGGCAGACCATTTGCCTTTTAAGGAGCACAGGCAGATTAAGCTACTTATGTTCACCCAGAAGGCTCCATTTTGAATAGAGGCAGTACAACACCGAAGACCAGACTCTTAACTGCTACTCTGTCCTCTGCTTAAATATAATATACTTTTAAAATGTTTTCTTGTGTTGAGCCAAAATCTGCCTCCCTGAATATTTTTTAAATTTTAAAATGTTGGGCCTGGGATTTAGCTCAGCTGATTAAGCACCTGCCTGGCAAGTGCCAGGTAAGCCACAGTGTCTGAACTCACAAAACAACTTGGAAAGCACAGAGGAGGAGCAAGATTTAGGAATGATGCTAGAAAACAGTTGAAGACTGTTAGAGTTTATCAAACAAACAAGGAGCGATAGTGTGCTCCTGGAAGGCCTCTCAGTCCTGACCCCTTAAATCATCCACCCAGGCAAGCATTACACGGGAGGGAACAAAAGGGCTGACGGGGCTATAGCCCCTGATAGCCAGCATATCCACACCATCCTTCATCAGCATACTCCTCTTGGTTTCTGGCGTGGGGATTCCTTGATTCCCTGTACCACCTTCACCCTCAGGAATCTCTCTGATAACCCATTGGGTCCACTTCTTTGCCTTACTGAGTTCAGCCCTCCCTATTTAGCACAACATGCATTCACCAGAGGTGAATTTCCAATACACCAGAGGCTACAGAAGCGGAATACATAGCAAGGCTTAGCTCAAAAGAGACTACAACCTCTGTCTGTCCACAGAAGGATAGTCAGACATGTATGTGAAATAATATGTAATAACAGGTAATTGTGTGTACTAGATTGTAGGAATAGCAAGAGAGTCACAATGAGGTTGAAAAACTGAGTATTTTTTTAATTTTTAAATTTTTATTTTCCTCCAGCAGTATTGAAGTACAATTAACCAAAATCAAATATATTAACAATGTACAATGTGGTATTTTGATATATGTATAATACATTGTGAAATTATTACCACCAGCTAGCTGGTAAAATTTATTTTTACAATTCAAATATCCTTAAGTAATAAAAGATTACACTTTTTAAAAAAGTTTAGGAACTGCCCTGTGAAGAGCCTGGGAATTGGTGGTGTTATCACATAGGTAAGCAGCAAAGCATTCCAGAAGGTTACATGGCCTAGTCTATTGGGGACCACAAAGTCACAATGGCTAGTTTTACATACTTCCCTAAGGGATGAATGGAGGATAGGGATTTTTGGTATCACCTTTTTGAGATTTCCTATTATTCCATTGAGGGTGTGCCATCCTCTCCAACCTACTAAGACTGAAACCACTAAGACTAAAACTAAAGACACTCCAGGGCAAGATCCTCATTAGCTTAAGATCATCACCACCCTCTGGGTCATGGATAATTCCCTCTTCAATTAATAAATGCTGGGGTTCTGACTGCAGCATGGACTTTTGTTCCTCGTGAACACCTGGTCATCCCAGATCCCTGCTGTACTGCCATTGTATCTCTTGCTCTCCTTTTCTTTCCTTCCTTCCTTCCTTCCTTCCTTCCTTCCTTTCTTTCTTTTTCTTTCTTTCTATCTTTATTTTTTCTTTCCTTCTTTCCTTATTTCTTTCTGCCATGTGCTGTAACACCTAGCAGGAGATTGGGCCTCACCACAGGTGTCTCCAATACTAGTCTAGCTCTGCTCTGAACCAGGCTAGCTGATTTAGATCTTATCTCTGCCTTGACTTTAGGAAATTATTTCAAATAATTTCCAAATAAGGGCTGTTATGAGGAGTCAAAGAGAAAATATGTGTAAAAGTATAGCACCACAGAAAGCTCACAAAGTATTATTTTGATTATACTTAAGCATGTTATATATTTTATATTTAAGAGGGTTAAATATAAAGCATCAGCAAAGGATTATGTTTTACCCTTTAACAACACTCGAGAAGAGTTTGTGTCTCTCAGCTGAGACCTCCAAAGGGTTAAATGATGGTAGCCTCAAAAATAGGAATGGAAATATAATTTATAACATACATTAAGTACTCTGAAATTAAGGCTAGGAACTCTGAGAACTGAGAAAAGAACAACCCAAGAGATAACTGGAAGGTAGAAAGGGCAACCTTCAGGCTTAGAGCAATGCAAGAATGATATGAGCATTGGAATAAGAGGGGGAGGGTTTTAGCACTGAAATAAATTGTAGAACTGCAATTTTTGTTTGTTGTGGTTTCTGAGCTTAAGGCCTTTGCCCCGAGCTATATCCCCAACTCTTTCTTTGAGACATGGTCTTGCCAAGTCACTTAAAATTGCTAAGGCTGGGCTTGAACTTGCAGTCTTTTTGTAAGCTCCCACATTGCTGGGATGATAGGCGAGTAACCCCATGCTCAGCTTTTGTGCCTAGTAAATGTGTAATGTTCAACTGGAAATATAAGATTAATGATAAATATATGGATTTAGAGAAGATCTCAGGGATAATTTTAGATGTGGGAGTTACCATTCAGAAAAATACACTTAGTATCTATCATGTGCCAAACCACTCTGTACGATTCTAGTGATGCAATTGGGTCTGCACGCAAGTTGAGAATAAGAACAAGTTCTGTCTTTACAGCGAGGTAACAGAGGAGTAAAGCCAGGAGGAGATATTACACGTCCCTTGAGCAAATAATTGGCCCTCTTCTAAACCAATGTGATTTTTTAAAACTTTAAATCAATATTTTTCAAAACAGGTACTTAATATTTATTTACAGAGACTGAGGCCGTAGCTATGTGGTAGAGCATTCACCTAGCTCGCGCACTGCAAAACAAAACAAAAACCTTGTATTTACAGGGAAAGTAGAGCTCTGCCTGAGAATGGGTGGGGCTAGGCTTCCTCAGGTGTCAGCTATTAACCTCCACTCAGCAATTCAGCTCAGCTTTCAGATTTACATACTTCCTAGGGTTTCTCAATGAAAGTTTTATTAGCATGTTGGGTGGGACAATTTTTCCTTGCTTCGGATGGTCTCCATGCATTATGATACCCCGCCTCCACACACACCAGGTCACCCATACCAACCTGTTTATCAGTCTTTCTATCCATGAAGTATGTTCCCTAAGAAAAGTTCTGATACGTAAAATATCATCCTTTTTATATTTCCTATACTTAGCAGCTATCAGTGCCTTCTTCAAATTCGTAGTCAAGATTCCACCTGCTATGTATCACGTAGTTTCTTGGATCACTTACAAGGGTATTGAATCTGATCTTTGTGAGTTATGGAAAACTTCACAGGACAGGAAAAAATCTAAGCTGAGACTCAAAAGCCAATTAGACTCAAAATGCATGAAAGTATAGCCCACATAGATGTCTTTTATCCCCAAAGACTCGTGTTCTGGAAGCTTGGTTCCCAGGAGGCAATATGAGAGGCAGTGAAGAGGTAGAGTCTACCTGTACCTCTGAAAATGTACCGCAAAAGAGATTGTGGGATCCCAGCTCCTTAGATTCTTTTTTGAGCTCTGTATTCTGGGGCTATAGTTGTAGCTCACTGGCAGAACATTGCCTAGCATATGGGAGGCCCTGAGCTTGATCCCCAATATTAAAAAAAAAAGACATACAGCCAGCGCTATCCTATTTGAACTTGTAACCTCCATACTGGGATCTAAATAAATCCTTTTTTCTTTATAAAGTTATCTTGCCTGAAGTACAGTATTTTGTTACAGTAGTGGAAAAACTAGTATGAGAGGGTAGAAAAGTTACATTCCAAAACAAACAAACAGTAGTTCTGTTTGGGGTAGATAACAGATGAAACTGGATTAGTAAGCAGCAGCAAGTCTATGAAGGAGCATGTAAGTCATGTGAAATAATTTGGATTTTTTTTACAGGACAAAAGGAAACTATTGATGGATTTTTCAGCACAGGAGTAGTAAGGTCTTTGTACTTTGGAGATATCGCAGTATCTGCAGTATGGAGAATGAATGGGAGACGGGTGGTAAAACCGGAGCTATGAGGGGAGAACATTTAGGAAATCATTGCTGTAGTACAGGTGAGAGAAAATAGTGGCCTGAATGAACATACAGCATTTGAAATTGTGAATGAAGAATTTGCACAAGGAAAATGTATAGACGGGGCAGAAAATGGTCTTGTAGAGGACCGCAACAGTTAGGGTGTGAGTAGAGAAAGAGAATCCAGAAAAGAAATCCAGGCAAATGGAACCCAGTGAGATACGTGGGACCAGCATGGTAGGGGTGCACAACTCAGGAGTCCCTTCGGGGAAGCATCTGCTGCAGGGATTGTGATTGGCTGACAACCTCCAGCTACTACGCATTCGGGATTCGGGATTGGTTGCAGCATTCACACAGTGGTCCCCTGCTCTTAGCCAGGGACTGAACACAGGCATTCTTACCCCGTGCAGTTTCCTTGATACTCTCCATTGACCATCCAGAACCTTCCTCAGAGGTGCCCTGCAGATGGCCTCTTCCTAACCAGGACCTCCCTCTCTTCACAGGTATTAAGACAGGTACTGCAGTCTACAACTTTTCCCTCGTACTCCTGCTTCCTCTCCTTTTTATCCTCCTCAGGTGATTCCACAAGTGTATTTTCCTGCACTGCTATCGCAGTCTTCCCATCAGCTGAACTGAAACAAATGACATCAAAAAAGCAAAGGAGGAAAGTTGAAGAAGATAACGGATCAAGAGTGTTAAATGCCAAGCAAAGAAAGAGAGAAACCTATCAGTAGATTTGTCCTCATGGAGGTCAGTATTGACTATTATGAAGTTTATATTCCATTGTCTGCTATTGTATCTGCTCTTAATTGCATTTTCCCAAGTCCCGTAACCTTTATCACACAGTACAATCTCTGTACATCTCATCTGGACAAGCTTTTTGGGGGACGTTTGAATTGTTAATATCTCTCTAAACTCTGGAACTAAGAATTGAGGTCAGTGTGTCAAATCCAGTCTGGTCAATATTGACTATGTGGGATTATAAGTACCTATTATTATCTGACCATTATATTGTAGTCTAAACTTTGATTCAGTGCTTTGTAACCACAACTAACTCAGGGCCACTGTAGTGTCCAGTTCCAGGGAATGTCATTCAGACCATAATTTATAATAATACAGTCCTCATCCAGCCCAACTCCTACATCTTGATCAAGAAACAGCTCCAAAAAATGTATTTAGAATCACATCATCACAGTTATTCTTGAGCCCACACTGCCATAAAGGACTAAGGCAGGAAATACTGTCTCATACCTCCTACAGTAAAGTTCTTGCTTTGCCCACAGTTGATAAGCACAAATATCATCAGGTACAACACCATAAACAATAAAACTGAGCACAAAGTAACTTTACCCAGTATTGTTTCTAGGGAGATGCTGACAAGATGAATGAGTTATCTAGACGAGAATCTCTGATAGTCTTGGGAAGCCAGGAGTGCAAGGGGATCCTCTTTGACCTGCACAGTAGGTAACTAATGGCATATTTGAGGCAGGCAATCCTTGAAGATGCAGGTTGTGTGGAAAATGGACAGTGAAATATTGAAGAACTGTGATGTGTAGACTGATTACAGACTGGCTAAGAGACACATTAAGAGTGGCTAAGTAATCTTTTTGGTAAAACTTGTGATTATTCATCAGTTATGATAGAGTTGAGTATAGGGTTTCTCCAGTTCTCTTATCTACTGTGTATCATCTTGCCTAGACTTCCCCTCAAATGCTCCAAGGAAGGGAAATTGTCTCATATCTTAGTTCTAAAGTACAGAGTTAGGCCACTATTGGGCTAGACCTGGTTGGCCCAAAACAAATATAGATAGAAATATTGCATTTCCAGAATAGGTTGTGATGCATTGTATCCCAGTGGTATCCTGCTGTGCTTTTCCTTAGAAGCTTTATCCTCTGCTGCTGCTAATCCCTTAAGAGCCCTCCCTGCCAAAAAACTGTATAAAGTAAGCTACTCACAGATTCAGCTTAGACTGAATTAGCTCTTTCTGACCACAGTATACAAAAACTAGAAGTAAATGCTTTGTTAAATAATTGAAACACCATGCCAGGTATTTTCCATTATTTTATATCCACTGCTCACAACCTAAGTCGGGTGAGAAGGTAACCCATTTCTCTAGTGGACCCAGGTCTCTGTTCCAGGAAATCAATCCATTTGCCGGATCTGAGCTCATGGAAAAGCCCATCTGGATCAAGGCATGCCCGTGATATTAGAACCAGAACTTCAGCCTGGGATCTAGTCCTCTGGTTACTTAAAAACATTTTTGTGTTCAATTAGAATCCATCTGGTAGTGTGAGCTTTCCAACTAAGCGTCTGATGTCATCAGAGGAGTCTTCCCATGTGTTACTGCAGTAATTGTTCTCACAGTGAAAGGAGCAAAAGGAAGGAAACACCTGAAAAGTACCCTACTGCTTTGTGTTTTATCGACAAATGGATATAAATGCTTTGTGTTTGATCTACAAGCTCCTATAAGGAACTTGTGAACACCCCCTCACCCTTTAAGACAGGATCTTGCTATATAGTTTCTCTATATGCCACAGTATGACGTGATTTTGGGAAAAAACCCGCTTTGTATGAAATTCCTTTGTAGTTCTTGTGATTTACACTAGAAACACTTCAAACAGAAGTGTAACTCAACTGTGCTGAAAGAGCATTCGGTAGCAATTGGGGGCTGCTCACTCCTAGAAAGTGGGTTTGCTTATTTGCCACAGTATGACATGATTTTGCGGAAAAAACCCGCTTTGTATGAAATTCCTTTGTAGTTCTTTAAGACAGGATCTTGCTATATAGTTCAGACTGGTCCTGAACTTACTATGTAACCCAGCCTGGCTTCAAATTTGCAGCAGGTCTCCTGCCTCAGCCTTCTGAGTGCTGGAATTACAGGCATGTGCCTCTGTGCCTCTGAATATCACTTTTTAATCATGTGTGGAGCTGTGTATGGGGAGTTGGTGTCTCTCAGTGTATGAGAACTTAAACTTGTGATATGTAAAGTGTAAAGCTCTAACATTGTTCAGGCCTATATTTAGGGATCTTGTATCCTTTCATCCAAGAACAGTATTTTTCTGTCACTGCACATGAACCCAAAACAACATGTCTGCAAATCTGAGAGCAATCTGTTTTCTGCTGCATGGTGTGAGTCTTTTAATTAGCCTCTCTGGCCCCCTTCTCGTTCCTCTTTTGCTAACACCACAGCTCACCAGTGAAGGTGCTCTTTAAAATGCCAGCAGTGAAGCTGGGCATGGTGGTATTCAAGGACAACCTGTGCTCCATAGTGAGTTCAAAACCAGCCTGAACTATAGAGCAAGACCCTATTTTTGTTGTTGTTGTTGTTTTTAACAATGCATTTTTTCAGTGGGTCACCAAACTTAAATCATTGGAGAAGTGGTTAGTTTGAATAATGTTTTGGAAATTACTGGGACAGTATTTTCAATATATGCCCGAATTATTTAAATTAGTATCGACAGTGCCACCTTGTTATAACTGAATAAAATGCTTGTTGGGTGAGGGGAAATGCCCATGGGGAAAGTATGGAAGTCCTCAGGGGCAGCTAATGTGGGGATAAATGTGAGTTTGCATTTAGACGTGTCGAGTTGGAGATGAGAAGACATTCGAGGAGGAACCATTACAAGGGGTGTGATAGATTTAAACACAAGAGAATAAACGCAAGGGAATAAATTTGAGTTACTGAAATAAAAATAACAGTCAGAGTCAGGGCCCCTGAATGAGGCCCAAAGATACAGAGCAATAGCGAGCAAACTTTTGTCCTTTTAACTAACTTCAAGGCCAACTTAAAGGAATACAGAAAAGCCTTATTTCTTAATATTCGAAGTGAAAATAGTGAGGTCCTGGATTCAGCCCCTTCACACTGCCACAAAAGAAAAAAACTTACACAAAGTGAAAATAATGTCATTGCGTTCCATGACAGAAACATACACAATAGGATAATTTATTAAGGTATGGATATTTATTCTTCCCTTTATCCCTGTGACTATTTTCCAGATTTCTTGGATATATTCGTGACATGGAATTTAGGGAATGGATAGTGGACATCTGAGCAAAGAAATGGGCCAGAGAGTGATTATGTCAACCTTTAAAATGATAGAAAAAAGAAGTATGTGTGTGTGTGTGTGTGTGTGTACTACAAAAAGAAATTGTGGGTTTATGCCTGAGGAATAGAATGAAACTCAAGTGTGGCTGTATACCATTGTATTCTCTCTGATGGTTCCTCTCTGATGTCCTTTGAGAGCTGCAAATAAATATTAAAATACCTTTTTTCAATTATTATGTTTTTTAATATGAGAACTTGGGCAGAGTTTGAGGTCTGAGGGATTCCAGAATATTTTAGGGTCACAAGAAGAATGCCAATGAGAAACCCTGGAAATGCTTTTAATGCACTAAAATGTTACCTGGTCACATCTAAAAAATTACACTCAGCCGTGGTGGTGCATGCCTATCATCTTAGCACTCTGAGAGACTGAGGCAGGATTGAAAGGGTAACCCAGTCTCAGCAATGTAATAACTGACTGAGACTCTGTCTCAAAACAAAAAAAAAATAAAAATAAAAAAAAAGGGGGAGCTGGAGATGTAATTCAGTGTAAAGAGCTTGGGTTCAACAACTATTTCCAAGAAGTCAGTATGTAATTTGTCAAGCAATAATTTCTTAGGTTTTTTTTGTTGTTGTTCTTTTCCTTTTTTCCTTGGAATACTGTATTGTTGCTACCCTTTATTCTGTTTTGTTTTGTTTTGTTTTGTTTTGTTTTTTTCTCTTTAAATAAAATTATTTTTTAAAAAAAGAGCTTGGGTTCAAACCTTACTGCCAAAAAAAAATATTTTTTTTAAAAGATAAAGTGAAAGAAAGAAAGAAAGAAAGAAAGAGAAAGAAGGAGAAATCATGACACAGAAAAAGCTTTGTTTAGAATGGCTTCTTGACCAGAGCTATAGCTCAGTGGCATAAGCACCTGCTTGGCAAGTGCAAGGCCCTGAGTTTGATCCCCAGTACAAAAAAAAAAAAAAAAAAAAAGAATAACTCCTTATTTTCTCCCATAATGTACAGTTGGGGAAGCTTAAGCGAACTAAAAGCCAAAAGCAGATCAGTCTCTGTTCTGCATGCTTGTATCTTGTAACCTGACTAACTATTTTGAAGAAAATGATGTGCAATATAGTGACTATTGCTAATTTCCTATCAGTTTGTTTTGAAATCCTATTTTGTTTCTATTGTTTTGTTTTCTTTTAATCTCTTTAAGATAAAATTAAATTAAATTAAATTAAATTAAATTAAATTAAATTAAATTTAAAAAGCAGATCAGCCTTTCTAGTTGGTCCTAGTTAATTTAACTTCTCCTGGACCTTGATTATTGAGTTTCAGTGTGTACTATGTATTGGGGATGCAGAATTGAATAAAGTATGCACCTAGTCCTCAACCATTATGCCATTCCTTCTTTGTTTTTTCCCAGGTTCTTCCTGGAGATTGGATATTACCTTTGAGCTTGGGCAGGGCTAGTTCATGGTAATAACCACATTCAACGTCACCTACACATACAGCCAGTTCACAGTAAATATTGACTCCATGTTGGCAGGTCTAATCAGAACTGCAAAGGTAAGAAGATATGAGAATTCTCATACAATTCTGGGAGAACTACAAATTGGTACAACCACATTGTAAGTCAATTTAATAAGATCTATTAAAAGTTAAAGATGCCCTTATTTTACAATCTACTAATTTCACCTCCTCATATATTCCCTCCCGAAACTCTCCCTTGTATGTGGAAAGAGACATGTAAATGTATATTCATTGAAACATTGTAACCTAAATTTCCATCGACCTGAAAATGAATAAATTGTGTTATTACAAAGTGGAACACTATATATTGGTTAAAATAAATGAGCAAGATAGCATGCATGGGGTCCTGGGTTCGATCCCCAGTACTACGAAAAAGTAGATAAGTGAACTAGAACTGAAACATGCATAAATCTTTGAAAATGTAATATGGAGTGAAGAAGTGAAAGTATGTTGCCATTTATAAGTTTCAACACATGAAAGAGTACTAGTTATGTCCATGTGTGATAAACATTTTAAATATTCAGGATAGTAATAAACTTGATATTTAGATTAGTATTTAATTTTACTGAGGATGAGGGATAATGATAGAGCATGCAAAAGGCAGAGCCAGTTGGTATTGTAAAAAAGAAAAGTGAACCTAAAGCAAATATGACGATCAATTAATATTTGACAAAGCTCTATGGGGAGAACAAAATAAATTCTCTGTGCTCTTGGAAGTGTTTAAAGGTATAGATGGGCCCTAAACTCTAGAATTCTAGGCATTTTAGGATTTTTTTCTTTGTGTGGACTCCCCCCCCTTCTATGTTGAAATTACAGGTGTTTTTGATAACTAGCTGAACTCTCACTATTAAGTGCGAGTTTCATGATGAATTTGTCAACCTACACCCTGTTCTCCTTTTTCTAAAGCAACTATAGGTTTATAAACTCTCTTGTATGGTTGCATGAGTAGAATTCTTTTATGGTGTCATTTGATATGTTATTCTGTGTAGCAGTCAGGCAAAAGAAAAGAAATAAAAGGAATATGTGTAGGAAAGGAAGAAGTTATTTGAACATGACATGATCCTGTACTTACTAAACTCAAAAAATTCCACTAAAAGATTCATAGAATTAATAACCAAATTCAGCAGTGTATCAGGATACAAAACAAACACAAAAATAAATAGTAGTCTTGTACACTAATAATGAATTCACAAAAAAAGAAGTTAGGGAAACAATACCATTCACAGTAGCATTATTAAATAGTTAGGAATTAAAACCTAACTAAGGAAGTGAAAAATCTCTACCACAAAAATTACATCATTCTGAAAAAGCACATTATAAAATGTAAAAGACATCAGAAAATGGAAAGATATCCCATGTTCTTTGATAGGCAGAACCAAGATAGTCAAAATGACTATACTTCTAAAACTGAATATAGGTTTAATCCAATCACAATCAAAATATCAATAGCATTCCTCATAATCTAGAGAAAACAATCCAAAAATTCATATGTAACCAGAAGAGACTGAGAATACCAAAAGCAATTCTAGATAATAATAGCAAAACAGGAAGCATCACAATCCCAGACTTGAAAGTGTATTACAAAGGTACAGTGATAAAACAACAACAACAACAACAACAAAGGGTGCAGGGATTAAAAAAAAAAAAACTTCAGCATGGTACTGGCACAAAATATGGATCAATGAAACAGAACACAGGATAAAGAAACAAACCCAAGCCAGGCATGGTGGCACACGTGTGTAATGCCAGCACTTGGGAGGCTGAGGCAAGAGGATTGTTGTGAGTTCAAGACCAGCCTGGGCTACAAAGTGAGCTCAAGGCCAGCCTGAACTACCTAGCAAGATCCTGTCTCAACAGGACAAAAAAAAAAAAAAAAAGAAAAGAAAAAGAAAAAGAAACAACCCCAGACACATTCGACTATTGGCTCTTTGACAAGAGGCCAAAAACATACACTGGAGGAATGATAGCCTGTTTAATAAATGGTGAAGGGCAAACTGAATATCTACACTGAGAAGTTTGGGTCTAGACCACATATCTCACCATGCAAGAAACTAAAATAAAAATGGATCAAAGATCTAAATGTTAAAACAGACACAATCTGCTGGAAGATAAAATATGTAAAATTCTCGAAGGCGTAGATGTAGGCCAGGACTTTCTGAACAGAACCCCAGGGGCACAAGAAATAATACTGAGAATCAACAAATTGAATCAAATCAAATTAAAAAGCATCTACACAGCAAAAGCAACAACAAACAGAGTGAAGAGACAAGCCACAGAATGGGAAAAAAAAAATTGCCAGCTATTCCACAGACAAAGTGGTAACCTCTAGAATATATAAAGAACTAAAAATAATAGACCCCCCCCTCCAGACCAAAAGATCCAGTCTAAAAATGGGCAACTGAAATGAATAGATACTTAGAAGTATGGATAACAATGAATACCTGAAAAAATGTTCAACATTTCTATCCATTACAGAAATACAAATCAAAACAACACTGAGATACAGATTTTCTTCAGAAAGGATGGTTATCATCAAGAAATCATATAATAACAAATAGTGGTGAGGCTATAAGGAAAAAGGAATCCTACATTGTTAGTAGAAACGTAAACAAGTACAACCATATGGAGATCAGTATGGAGAATATTATGGTTTGTGCTGGATGTCCCCTCAAAGGCTTATGTGGTCTTGGGGGATACGCTTTTTGAGGCAACTGAATCTAAAGTTTGTTATTGGTTCATTGTCTAGTGCTGGTATTAGGGGTGTAAGTGCTACACCTGCCCTAGGGCAAATAGCCTGCATACAATATGAGGAAGGAAAAGAGGCTTGCTGTCCCTTTTTGTCTTTGTTGCTTTTGCTGTTTTCCACTCACCATGAATAGTTGTCCCTCTGCCATGCCACCCTGCCTTGAAGCCTGCTGATTATGAACTGAAACCTCCAGAAACTGTGAGCTAAATAAACCTTTCCTCCTTTAACATTGGGTGTTGGGTATTTTGTCTCAGCAATGAGAGAAAAGTAACTGAGAGATACTCTTGAAAAAATATGGCACATGCCTGTAATCCCAGCACTCAGAGGCTGAGACAAGAGGATTGCTACAAGTTGAAGTCTAGTCTAGGCTATATAGTGAGTTCAAGTCTAGCCTGGGCTATATAGTGAGATCCTATCTCAGAAAGAAACAAAACAAAACAATATAAATTCCATTTGACCTAGCTATTTCCCTTCTAGGACCTTCCCAATACAGTTAAATTCAAAGTCATTATATTACAGAGATGCATAGATATCTGTAATTATAGTGAAACAATTTACAATAGCTAAGTATTGGAAACAGCCTATGTGTCCATCATTAGATGAATGGGTAAAGAAAATGAGCTATTTATATACAATGCAGTGAAGAAGGATAAATGTGATGCATTTGTAGGTAAATGGATACATCTTCAGACTACGATGTTAAGTAAAACAGATCAGACACACAAGTTTAGTATAAGGTTTCTCTTATACAAAAAACCCAAAATATCAATGAAAAAAAAATGAAGGATAGGTAACAGGAAGTAGGGAGATCTTTTTCAAATGGGAATTAGAAATGAAGAAGGGAAAGAAAGAAAGGAAAAAAGATTTTAAAAGAAAGAAAAAATAGATTTTCAAATGAGGAGCAGATTAAGAGTTAGAGGAAGCAAGGAAGGATGGGAGGAGAAGAGGACAAAAAAAGAATTAAGGTATGTTATGCATATGTACAAACTCCATGATAGATATTAGCATTATGTACTGTAAACATGTGCTAACTGGGAAATGTATATTGCTCTATGTTAGCATTTGGCTTTAATGTACACACACTTTGTTTCTCCTGTTATGTTATACAAATGTGAAGAGGAGAAACAATGTCTTATACTTCCTTAATTCTTTCAGTGCCCAGCAGAACCTAATGAAATACTAAGAAAAGTGATATATTAACCAATAATTAAACTTTTCCTATAAAAGCTTCACGTAGAAAGTTGAAAAATATAGTTCGAGCTACATTTGCTTTTATTTTCCCAAAGAGAGAACACTAATGAGCTGTGAAATGACCAAAAATCTGGCAGCAGAAACGGAAAGAAAGAAGTAACAGGTTTGTATATTGCACATTCTAGATAATCAGCTCTTAAATGAGTAAGTGTGGAAGATGTCTTATGGGGAAAAACAGATTTTAAAAACTCATGATTATAGTATTGCGTTACTGATCATTACTAAATTTATTTTGCACTCTGTGTGTGTGTGTGTGTGTGTGTGTGTGTGTATTGCTAGGGATACAACCCAGACATGCTAGACAAGCACTCTACCACTGAGCTACACTCCTGGTCCAATTCTCTGTTTTTAGATGACAGGGGCCAAACTTATTCATTATTTTGAAAAGATGAAGTTCTCACGTGTTATGCTATGTAACCACATGAAATCACATCTTATTGTTGTTCTGGCTTCTCTCCAGTATTTATTTATTTTTTCATTTATTTATTTGTACTGGGAATTGAATGCACAACTTCATATTAGCCAGGTCTACACTGTGCCATGGAGCTATACCCTTGGCACCTCTCCCCAGTATTTACTGGACTAGATAAGAGAATGGTGGTCTAAAGAAATGAAAACACAGAAGTTGTTCCACCTATGGAATTAGGAAGGGGTCTTAAACAAAAAGATTAGTTTGAGTTTATTATTTTTTAACATAGCTTATTAAAAGTACTTGGTATTTGAAGCAACCACATGAAATAGCTTCACCTAAAAATGAACAGTCTCTACTGGTCCAAAGAAAGCCAAAGAGCACGGGAAATAGTAAGAGGTTTTGACTACATTGTCTCTCTTTGGAACTGAAAGTTGGGTATCAAAGAAGATAAGCTTATGGATTTATGCAGTTACTTTTTTAGCAAAAGTAGGGGTTGTTAAGGTCTAGGTCAAAATTATCACTGTAGCGTCACTGGGTATTTCTCAAATGGACTTTTGTGATGTTTTATTAGGCCAGCTTACTACTTCGTGGTTCTTTGATTTATGTGCTACAGCAGTCAAAATATATTTCCCACAATAAACCTTACCCATATCTGTACTTATAACTATTCTTTGCTTTGCAGTGTACCTTGGGGAGATATCTCTGAAAGTTACTATCCACTGCTATGTTCTTTGTGCCCTGGCAAAGCAAACAAGAGGTACAAAAATAACTTGCAACAAGTTGTATTTCCACACACTTAACTTGTCTTGTAGGTGGGTTTTTTGTTTTGTTTTGTTTTTTAGTGTTTTGGAAACAGGGTCTCACTTATGTAGTCCAGGCTGATCTCGAACTTTCCATGTAGCCCAGGCTGGACTCAAACTCATGGTGCTCCTCCTGCCCCAGTCTCATGAGTGCTGAGATTACAGGCCTGTACCACCATGCCTGGATTGTCTTCTAGGTGTTAATGCTGAAGCAAAACCCTAAAGCAAATTCCTACAGTCATGATAAACCTTACTTACTGATGACAGCAACTTTCTTTTCCCAAATAAAGAAAAGCAAGAAAAATAGTGGCATATAAAAGTACATATATTATATGTTATATTTTAGGTTCTTGAAGTTCCTATAGTCTCTTTATCACTTAGAATTATTTTCCCATGAGAATGGTGTAAGTAATCATGGTTAGAGTTCAAGCCACAAAACCTATTATAATGTTAGTAGGTGTGGCAGAATAAGTTGATTGAGAAACCATATCTTATTTTCTTGTCTATTAGCTTATCCTGGAAGAACATGCATATTTATACTCTCCTCTCTAGGGAGAGGATTAATATACAATGATTTTTCTGACTCCTGTGCCATGGAGGCAGAAGATTCAGTTATCCAAAACGGGACAGGCTCCATGAGAAAGGGAGTAGGAATTTGGACTTTCAAATGGAAAAGTGGATCTTTTCAGCTCAGAGGGAGGAGAGAAGCAGACAAGAGATATTTTATACAAATTGTGAGGACCTATGCCAATTTCTAAATAGACCAGGTTGCTATAGACCACTGGTGGTGGTGTCAGCAAGGCTGTCTTGTCTCAGAAGTAGTAAAAATACTAATTTATACTAGGCTGCAGTAAGCCAAGAATGCATGTCATAAAGTCTAAAGTTTCTATTAAGAGAACAGTGGAACAAATATATGACATATAAAACATAAGTAGCAAAAGAAAAAAAAACCATAATAAATAATAAAAATAAATAAAATCAATTAAGCCAAAGAAAGGCAAGAAAGGAGATTTAAAAAGGAACAAGTAACAAGTAGGACAAACAGAAAAAAATAGACTATAGCTGGGTACCCAAATATATCTTGTCTTTTTTAAAATGGCATAACATTCTATTGAAAGACACAGATTAATATGCTAGCTTTAAAAATTGTATTTGCTTTTTACAAAAGATACAAGAGGTATAATGTTAACATAGTAACACAGAAAGGTTAAGATTAAAAGAACAGAAAAAGAAGCTGGGCATAATAGCATATACCTGTAATCGCAGCACTCTGGGAAGCTGAGGAAGAAGGATCACAAGTCTGAGCCCAAGCTAGACAATTTAGTGAGACCCTGTCTCAAAATAAACTATTAAAAAAGAGCTGGAAATATATCTCAGTGCAAAAGTGATGGGTTCAATCACCACTTAAAAAAAAAATGTTTATATGCAAACATTAACCCCACCCCCAATAGTCAATTTAGCCATAAAATAAAATACAAAATAGACTTTTAGGACACAAACATTATTAAAAATAAAGTGAGGAGTTTCATAATAAAAATAAAAGTATCAACTCATCAGGAACATGTGATAATCCTACTTCTATTAATAATTAGCAATATACGTCAAACTACATAAAGCAAAAAGGTAAGAAAACTGCAAGGAGAGAGACAAATCTACAGTAACAGTAGGAGCTTCTGACATATTTTTAGCAACCAACATAAAAGGTGGGCAAAAAACAATAAGAAAACCCATTTAAACATCATGACCAATAAAATTAACGAAATTGAGATATGTGGAATATTTAATCCTAAAACTGCACTTCATATGAACATGAAGCATTTACTGAAGGTGACAATAACTCGGGCTATGAACACCACAGTGTATTTCAAAATATTAAAATTATCTTCTTTGAGCAGAGGGAAATTAGGCTAATCATCAGTGATTTCCCCTCCAAAATTTAAAGTTCTTAAATACATAGAAATTAAGTAGTACAATAATATGCTGCATTGGCCTACATCCCCAGACCTTTATTTATTTTTAGTCAGGGTTTAGTCAGAGTTTTGCTAAGTCGCTAGGCTATCCAGGCTGGACTGTAGTTTGTGTTCTTCCTACCTCAGCCTCCCAGACTTAAATAATATTCTTCTAAAGCATCCATAGGGTAGGGAAAAAAATGGCACAGTAGAGACTGTCAGCAAATTACAGCTTCTCTGGGACCTAAAATTAAGACACCTGGAAAACAACTTAGTGAAGAGAAAAAGAAAAGTAGATCTCTGGGAATCAGGAGGGAACTAACACAAAAGATAGAAACTACAGAAAACCTAGAGAAACAAAGCACAACGCAGAGAAAAGAACAAAGCAGTTGGTAAAGGAACTACAGCTCCTGGGAAGGGGAGGTTATCTCTAATAACACAAGGTAAGACTGGAGAGGATGGACAGGCCCCCAGGAGAAACTACAAACTGCGCCAGCTTCATTGGCCCTGAGCAAAACCGTGGTTATTATTATAAAGTGCAAAAACTGGGGTTTTACTCTGAAAGCGAGTCCTTCCACAGGGCAGGTTAGAATTGGAAAAGAAATCCAGTGCAGCACTCATTATACTTGAGAATATTTAATCAGGAGCCATGTTAGGAACGGGTTGTTTGAGGCTGAGCTGCAGCACAAATATACTTCAGGGTTCCTCGTGTCACCCTATTACAGTGACTCAGTAGGAGACGGCCACAAGAATCAGTGGCAGAGAGAGCACAGGCTAGAGGCAGACCTCTTGAAAAGTTTAAACTCAGGCTGGGAAGGTTATGTCGGTCCTGACCTTCGAGTTAAGAAGCCCGGCTGATTGTGTGTGGCTTTCTTTCAGAAGGGGCTGGGTCTAGCATTAAGTCCAGCAGACTTGCCCTCTTGCCTTCAACCAGCGAGCTCAGTGGTGTGTTTGCTTTCTCCATCTGCCAGTGCGATCAGGAATATTGTGGAGTGTATGGATGGACAGAGGGGCGCCTGAGCAGTGAGGGCACCTCACAAACCCACAGGCTGTAAAGCTAGGTGGAGAAGGCTGTGACACAGGGAGCACAAAGGGACAAGGAAACTAAGAGTGGCCAGAGTAACTCCAGCCCTAGGGCAAACACCATGTACAGGCCACACCCAGCAGGAAAGAAAGGGCAGGATTCAGCACTCACACAGGAGAATGTGTATGTGTGTGTGGAAACCAAATAGCTCTTAGCAGTGACTCATTACCCCTCCCCCACATCTGGTGGATTCCAATCATGTCAACTCTGAACAGAAATCATTCATTCAAAAGCTTAGAGGAATTTTTTTGTGCTCATGTCTTTTTTTCTTTTATCAGTTTTTGGGGTTTGGTGATTTTCCTCATTTTCTTTCTTTTGTTCTCCTTTTTCTTGTTTGTTCTTTTCTGTTATTTGTACCTAATTCTATTAATTTTATTTTATTTCTTAATGGGATTCCTTATGTCACTTTTCTCTCCTTTACTTTTTAAATTTGATTCTATTATAGTCATTGATTTCATTGCTATAGCCCGAGTGACATAGTTATTGCTATGCATTGGTCTTTACTATATGCCAATATCTGGTTTGCTTTGTGCCATCAACAATACTGTGGTTCATATACGGAGAACTGGGTGCTTGGTGAATTATACTGCACCCTCCCCTCCTAAATTAAGTGAGGTGGTCAGATCTTGGAACACAGGAAAAGCCTATAGTTAGCAGTGCCTAGAGTACGTCACTGAAGAACAGACAACAACAAAACACATCTCCATACTAGAAACAAAATCTTTTCATGATAATGGACCCACAAAGCTCAGCACTAAAAAAAAAATAGATAAACAAATTTCAAAAAAAACAATAGAAATGTAGGAAGAAAGGCAACAAAATGCTTTCCAGAAATTCCCAGCTCCCCCAAAACTGATCCATGGGGCATCAGTGGAAAGGAAATAAAAATCCAAATAGATGAATTATATCAAATGATAAATGAGGACACAAAAAATAGGCCAATAAAGTGTCCAGTGGGCCCAAAAATGATATATCTAAACAAGTAATGGATTTAATATAAAAAAGAAGTATAAACTTACAGAAGACATAAGTAAAAAAGACACTAATAAAAAACAGCAATAGCAGAAAACATGAATGATCAGTTTTGCAAAGAATTAGTCTATGAAAAGGTATCAACAAAAATCCAGGATATAAAAAATTTCTATCAAAAAATCATGGGCAGCAGAAGGGACAATGTGAAGACAGAGTATCAGAATGAGAAGATACATGAGATACAAGCGATCATATATTCAGAGATACCTTAAACACAACAAAAGAATGTAGAAAATGGATCCAACAGCTCTAGATGACATGAAGAAGATTCATATAAGATTAATATGAATTAGTGAAAAATCAGAAGGCAGCACAAATTGCATAAAAACCTGTGTACAGAAATAATAGCAGAAAATTTTCTAAATATGTGGAAAGAAGTTATAGGTAAGAAAAGCATATAGAGCCTGAAATATCCATGGACAGAAAAGAACTTCACAACACATCACAGTCAAAATTGTAGAAGTCCAACACAAGAAATCCTAAAAGCTATTACAGAAAAGCAGTGACTCACTTATAAGGTAAACCCATTAAAATTACAGCAGATGTCTCAACATAAACCTTAAAGGCCGGGAAAGCTTGGAGTAGTGTTTCAAGCCCTAAAAGAAAAAAAATAAATTCCAACCTAGATTGATTTATCCTGCAAAACTGTCTTTCAAAATTAAGGGAGAAATAAGGTCTTTAAATGGCAAAGAATACCTTAAGATGTTCATGACCACCAAGCAAGTACTCCAAAAAATTCAGGATTCAGAAACAGGAAAATAACACAGTAATAGGAATGTCAGTATCTTTCAGTAATAATGCTCAGTGTGAATTTCCCAATCAAAAGACAGATTGGCAAACTGAATTTTTAAAAAACCAAATGGTATGTTGTATACAAAAAATACATTTACTATAATCTGAAAAGAAATTCATAGAACACAAAGGATAGAAAATAATATTCCATTCAATAAGAGCCTAAAAACAAGCAAGAATAGCTATCCTGTTTTCCAAGTGGAGATCCAGCCAAAACTGATCAGAAGAGACAAATAAAAAGCATATGTATAGGAAAACAAGTCAAACTATCATTATTTGCAGATGACACAATTCTCTATACAGAAGACCCATTTTCCATCGTAAAGACTCCTAGAATTAATATCTACACTCAGCTATGTAGCAGGATACAAAATCACACAAAAATCAATAGCATTACTTTACACGAATAAAGAACTCACCAAGGAAGAAATTTGGAAAACAGTATTAATTACAATAGCATCAAGAAAAATCAAGCACTTAGGAATTAGCCTAACCAAGGAAGTGAAAGACCTCTGTGACAAAAACTACAGCACCCTGAAAAAGAGGATCGAAGAGGACATCAGAAAATTCCTGCTCCTACATAGGCAGAGCCAACATAGTTACAATGGCCAGACTTCCAAACCTGACACGTGGATTTAATGCAGTCACAATCAAAATACCAATGGTGTTCCTCACAGAGCTAGAAAAAACAATCTTAAACTTCATAAGAAACCAGAGGGAACCTACAACAGCAAAAGTAATGCCAGGCAATGAGAACAAAGCAAGAGGTATCACAGTCATGAGCTTCTAAATTGTATTACAAGGATACAATGATAAAAACAGCCTAGTATTGGCAAAACAAACAAACAAACAAACAAAAAAGAAATATGGGTCAATGGAACAGAACAGAGGCTGAAGGAGTAATTCCAGGCACATTTAACTATCTGATTTTTGACAAAGAAGCCAAAAACATACATTGGAAGAAGCATAGCCTCTTTAGTAAATGGTGTTGGGAAAATTGGCTATATATACACACAAAAGGGAAACTAGACTCTCCTCTCTCATCATGTACTAACCTAAAATAAAAGATCAAATATGTAAATGTTAAAACAGAAATACTTAACCTGCTGAAAGATAAAATAGATAAAACTCTGGAAGACATAGGCATAAGCAAGGATCAAATCCTAACTGCACAAGAAACAACATCAAGAATCAACAAATGGGATTATATAAAATTTAATAGCTTCTGTGCAGCAAATGAAACAACTGAGTGAAGAACAAGAAAATGTTTTTACCTGCTATACATCAGACAGAGGTCTAGTATCTAGAATATGTATAGAACTCACAACCCAAAATTGCCAAATGTGGTAGTACACATCTATAATTTCAACATTAAAGAGGCTAAGGCAGGAGGATCACCAGGAGTTAGAGGCCAACCTGGGCTACATAGTGAGTTTAAGGCCAGCCTGAACTATATAGTGAGACCCTGTCTCAAAACACAGAACAAAAAGAACTAGACCTTCCAAAATAAAAGACCCAATCAAAAATGGGTAACTGAAATGAATAGACATTTCTTAGAAGAAGAGGTATAAATGGCCAATAAATAACTGAAAAAATATTCAACATCTCTGGGTATTAGGGAAACACAAATTAAACCAACATGAAATTCCATCTTACCCAGAAAAAATGGCCATTATCAAGAAATCAATAATAACAGATGCCGGTGAGGCTGCAGGGAAAAGGGACCCTTCTACACTGGTGGTGGGAATGTAAACTAGTAGAATCGCTATGGAAATCATTCTGAAGATTCCTCAAAAACTAAAGCTAGAAATCATCTGACCCAGCTATTCCCCTTCTAGGTATCTTCCTAAAACAGCTAAAGACATAAAAATAATACAGGTATACCCAGGAGAAGAGTGGATAAAGAAATGTGGTATTTTTAAATCAGGTTTTATATATAGAGATAGAGATAGAGATAGAGATAGAGATAGAGATAGAGATAGAGATAGATAGAGATAGAGATAGAGATAGAGATATAGATATATAGCACATGCATCATAGAGAATTTGTACTTGTCCATGATATAACTTGGCTTTTTTCCCCACTCTAGTCCTACCCACCCTTCAACCCCTCCTTCCCTCTCCATTTACAAAAGCTTTGTTTTCCATGTTTTCCTTCTTGTCTCATTTTTCTTTTCTCATTTTTTTTACTTTTCCCTTCTTTCCTTTCTTCTTTCCTTCTCCTTTGTTCTCCTCCCAATGTGAACATTATTTTCCTGTTTCACAATACTCATTATAAAAGAAAATGTGGTATTTATACTCAATGGAGTACTACTCTGCTATAAGGAAGGATAAATGTGAGTCATTTGTAGGAAAATGAATGCATGAGTTTTCTTTTTCTTTCTTTTTTTGTTTTTTTGAGACAAGGTCTCGCTATGCAGTTCAGATTGGCCTTAAACTCACTTTATAGCCTCGGCTGGTCTCGAACTCCCAGTGATCCTTCTGCCTCAGCTTCCTGAGTGCTGGAATTACAGGTGTGCACCACCATGCCTGGCTTGGATGCACCTTGAGATGTAATGTTAAGTGAAATAAATCAATAAACAAGCTTAAATATCACGTGGTTTTTCTTATATGAGAAACCTAAATTATAAATCAAGAGCAAAATAAGATAATAAGAAGAGAGATAGATCTTTCTCAGATTGGAAGGGGATCAAGAGTTGGAGGAGGAGAGAAGGAGGGGAGTGAAAGAGGAAGTAAAAAGAATTAAAATGTGTTATGTACACGTACCAACTCCCCATAACGAGTGTACTCATTATGTACTGCAAACATGTACTGCTAGTAAAAAAAAGTACATATATGCCTTGGCTATGCTGGGCAAGTTGGTGCATACCTTGTAATCCCAGATGCATGATGATGAGGCAAGAAGATCACTAGTTTGAGGCTGACCATGGTAATTTAGCAAGATCCTCCGTATCTCAAAACCAAAACCAAAAGTAGGGCTGGGGATATAGCTCAGTGGTAGAGAGGCTTGGATTAAGTTCCCATAGGCAAGGTTGGAGAGGGCAATCAATAAGGCCAAAGAAGAAATCACCATGAAAACCAGGAAATAATTTAAAATAAATCATAATAAAATAACGGCACACACTAGGGGTTGAACTATGTCTACGTAAATTGTTACGTTCCTTCCTCCTCTTCTTCCCTCCCTGCCCTTCTATTTTAGTGGTAGAGATCAAACCCAACCCAGAACCTGATGAAGGCAAGGCTGTACCACTACATTTCACATTCTGCTGAGGGACTTACAGTCTAGAGCTGAGATTTATAGCGTTAAATAAGAATTGCTTAAATATCTACCTCAAGAAGTTGGAAAAAAACCCCACAAGACTGAGAAAGCATAAAAAAGAAAGGAGTAAAGAACTAAAATAAATGAAAAAAGTGTACAGTAACTGAAAATGATAAAAACAAAGTATTTGCAGTAAGACTAATACAAAAAATTAAATTCATAAAAAGGAAACAGAGGCATAAATCATTGCCATTAGACCCTAGAAAAGGAATATCACTGTGAATCCCACAGGCATTATAATGGTGAAGAGAAAATATTTGGACAATTTAATGTCTGTTGTAGTCAGGGGTTACAAGGGAAATAGTTTAATACAGGACACATAATTTATAGAATTATTTTAAAATAGTCACCCAAAGAGTCAAACACAAAAAAAATGTAGGAAATCTGTCTACACACTAAAGACCCAAAGAATCCAGCTGAGGACCTGGATCCCATGGCAATGTCCTGCATGAGTCCAACTGGAGGCCTAGAGCCCATGACACTGTCTTATGCAAGTCTGTTTCACAAATCTGTGCTGGGAAGGCCAAAGGTCACAGTGGAAGCTAGAAGGTCTGTGCCAGCGGGATGAAGGATCTGTGCCAGTCTTCTGAGGGATTTGCGCTAGAACCAGGAAGTGATGCTTAAAGTAAGGAACAGAGCTCCCCTGAAAAGTACCACCACCATCCTCAGCAACAAGGTCCCAAGCTCCTCCGATGATGAGAACAGCTGAATTCATATCAGGAAGCCAATGTGGCAAATTTTTCCAGGAGACTGAACAGCACACATCTTCCCCTTGGGAGCCAGGAAGGGATGCTCAAAGTAAGGACCAGAGCTCCCCCAAAGTGAACCTCAGCCATTTTCTATGACAACAAGGTCCTGAGCTGCTCCAGTGATGAGAACAGCCAAGTTCATGTCAGGAAAGAAGCTTGAGAAACTCTTCCAAGAGAGTCAATGGCAACAGGAGAACCAACACACGCTTCTTCCCCTCCAGTTCGCCTTTTCATGTTGGCAACATCCTCAGGTGGGCCCTCCACACCCAGCACCGGGCTGATTCAGTTCAGCTGAGTGTCACAAGCTGCCCACCAGTTGTCAGCACACTACAATCACAATAAATTAGAAAGTCCAGATGACATAGGAAATTTCTAGAATAATTGAATTTATCAAAATTGACCAAGAGGAAATACCAAAAGTTTTAGCTGAAGAGTCCTTGCCTACTAAAAAAAAAAAAAAAAAGAAAATAGTGATTTGAGTTCTGCATGTAAGTTTCTAGATTCTGATGGTTCCATCAGAAATTCTTATAAATATTTCAGGACAAAATATTACCAATGTTATACAATAAAATTGAATACTTACCAGTTTGCTTTATGTGGCCAGTGAAATATGATTGTAAAATCTGAGGTCAGTACAAGAAAGGAAAATTATAGGTCCATTTTCTTCCTTTTTCCTTCCTCTCTGATTTCTTCCTTTCTTCCACTGCCCTTCCTCTTTCCCTACCCTTTTCTTTTCCTTCCCTTTTCTCCTCTCCCTTTGCTTCCTTCGATTCCTTTCCCTCCTTCTCTTCCTCCTTCTCTTCTTTCTCCTGCTGTCTTCCTCCCCTTCTCCTTTTCCTCCCCCTTCCTCTCCTCCTCCCTCTCCCTCTCTCTCCCCCACCTTCCTTCTTCTTCTTCTCACTCTCTGTCTTTCATACTGGGGATTGAACCCTAGGCATTCACACTGAACTACCTCCCCAGTCTTTAAAAACAATTTTTTTTTGTTTTGAGACAGGGCCTTCCTAAGTCACTAAACTGCCTGGCTGAGCTCAAACTTGTGATCCTCCTGCCTTAGGCTTAGACTGCAGGCATGTACCACCATGCCTGGCTTTTTAATAATTTTTTAAAGGATTTTTTTCTAGTCCAAGATTAGACTCAGGAGCACACACCACATCTAGTTGTCATGTCAACATTATGAAACTTATCTTTTAAAAGAAATCGTGATGGCATTTTGAAGAGTATGGGCCCATCATTTTGTATAATTTTCAACTAAAGTTTCCTCATGATTAGATTCAAGTCATGCATTTGAGGAGAAATACTACAAAGTCACGCTACTTCTCTTCGTATATCACTTCAGGATGTCATTATTGGTAATTAAAATTCTTTTCAATTTTTATTTTTTATTAGTTCATGTTCCCAGTATGATAATGTTAACTTTAATCACTTACTTAAGGTATTGTCTCTCACATTTCTCCATTGTAAATTTATAATCTTCCCTCCACAATTAAAACTGTTTTGAGCATAGATACTTGGACTTACATAAATATCTTATTTCTCATTCAATTTTTGCTCACTAATTATTAATTTTAAATTTGTAATACATAGCATTTATATTTCATATATGGAATTGGTACAGGCATATAATGCACCTTAATTCCTTTTTACTCCCCTTTTATCCTTTTAATCCCCTTTTGATCCCTTCTTTCCCCTCTTCTCTCCGTGTCTTGATCCTCTTCCAATTTGAGAAAGACCTATCTCCTTTCTTCCTGTTATCTTTCTTTATTTTGCTTTTTATAATTTGAGTTTCTCATATGAGAAAAATGTGATATTTAAGCTTGTGTGTTGATTTATTTATTTCACTGAACATTATGATCTCAAGGTGCAACCATTTTCCAACAAATTTGTCCTTCCTTATAGTAGAGTAGTACTCCATTGAGTATAAATACCACATTTTCTTTAACTATTTGTCTCCTGACGGACATCTAGGTTGCTTTCAAGATTTAGCTATTATGAGTTGTGCTACTATAAACATAGTATACCTGTATTTTTGTAATATGATGTCTTTAACTGTTTTAGGAAGATACCTAGAAGGGGAATAGCTGGGTCAGATGGAATTTCTAGTTTTAGTTTTTAAGGAATCTTCAGAATGATTTCCATAGTGATTCTACTAGTTTACATTCCCACCACCAGTGTAGAAGGGTCCCTTTTCCCTGCAACCTCACTGGCATCTGTTATTATTGATTTCTTGATAATGGCCATTCTTTCTGGGTAAGATGGAATCTCAGTGTTAGTTAAAAATTGCATTTCTCTAAGGTCAGCAATGTTGAACATTTCTTCCTTTGTACTTCTAGGAAGTGTCTGTTCATTTCAGTTGTCTATTTTTTGATTGGGTCTTTTATTTTGGGGAGTCTAAATTTTTTGAGTTCTTTATATATTGTAGATATTAGTGCTCTGCCTAGAAATAGTTGGCAATTTTTTTCTCTATTCTGTAGGTTGTCTTTTGACTCTGTTGGCTGTTTTATTTGATGTACAGAATCTTTAAAATTGATATGATCTTGTTTGTTGATTCTTGGTATCTCTTGCTGTGCAACTGTTGCCCTCCAATTTTAACACATTTTTGAGGATTCTTTCCTGAATTAATGATTACTATCATGACTACAAAATGATTTTCTGAATGAGCTTTTACTTACAGTTATTACTTACATAGGATTCAAGTATAAAGAACTTTCCTCCCCCTTTGTCCATCTATTCATCTATCATTAATTTATACTAATATTTACTTCTAAAATTGTACTAATTCATAGATTTTTATATTGGTTAATGGGTCATGATTTGGGTGTATTTTGATGCTGTAGTTTTCTAAAATTTGATGAGTTGGAGTTTCTTCCCTCTGGTTCCTATGTCCTTTTGCTGTGTTCTCATTATTATGATTTTAGCATTCCTGACTTTTATTAATGGAAACAATGCCGATTTCACTGCATTAGCCTAATTTGGGAATAAAATAAGAAGACTGGGATTGAAAGTAGGTATGAAGGAAGAAGGTCAAAACACATGATGTTGAAGCTCCTGTCAACTTTCCACGCAGTCCTTCAGTCACTGTGGCTCAACTCTGATCGGCCAAGCTGCAGTCCAGCTGCTTCACTCAGCCTCCTGTTCTCTACCTGAGCACGCAGGGACTGTTCAGTTGCAGTGTGGTGAGGTCTACCAAGTTGCTCTTAGGGAGAGTCATTCTGTCAGGAAAAAAATGTACTAATGTATCAAGGAGCTGAATTCTTTGAGCATAGATGTGAACCATTTCCAAAAGGCTTAGAGTTATAAAGTCAGAAACAAATTTGAATATAGCAGAAGCTAAGATCTGGAATTCTTTTTGTCTTTTATTTTCTTGGATCTGAATGATCTACAATTATATAAAGATCATTTGTAAATATTTTAGAGCACTAGAGGGATCCATAAGCCTCTTCTTCAAACCTGTGTTTCCTTATGATGTACTTGAAATGTCCCAATAAGTTATCTTTTGAAGGTCCACAAGATTCAGTAACTAGTGTTATAGTTTGTGTTTGGGTGAACCCCCAAGCCTCATGCAATCACAGAGGCAGCATTTGTGATTGGTTTGTATCTAGTGCTTGGTGGTGTGAGTGCTGCAGCTGCCTAGGGGCAGGTAGCTGGCTTACACTATGAAGGAGAAAAGGAGACATGCTTTCCCCCTTTTTGACCTTTTGTTCTTGTCACTTGCAGCCACCATGAACAGCTACCCCTCAGCCACACCACCCTGCCTTGGAGCCAGCTGATTTTGCACTGAAACCTCTAAAACTGTAAGATAAATAAACATTCCCTTGCTTCACTTTGAGGTATTTTGTCTCAACAATGAGAGAAAAGTAACCAAGACAGAATTTGGTGCCAAGAATGGGATTGTGGCTGTGGCTATATTTGACCATGTGGTTCAAGAGCCTTTGGGAATGGCTTGTGGGAAGAGTTTGGAAAAGTTTGGCGATGTCACCTGAAAAAATAGCACTGGAACAATTTAGGCTATTCTGCATGTGAGATTCTGGCCAAACTCACAATGTTTTAAATCATCCTGCTGGGCTCTTTGCTCTTGATTTGCAACATAAATCTGGCTAAAAGCCCCCAATAATAGCCATGCCACCACCTCAACATTTGATGGCCTTGAAATTTCTTCTGCCAGATTAATTAGTCCATTGCCCTTAGTCTTAGTCTCAGGAAAAGTCTCTGGACATAAGCAAAATGGAGACAAACTTTCTACCAAGCCATAACATACATCATGTGGAGTCCAAAAACAAATGCTTCTTTTCAGCAGAAACTGCCTGAGCCTGGTCTTTACTATCAGGCTTTCTATCCACCTTCTGCTCTCTTGAGCTCTGACCAGAATCTCAATTCTGTCTTGGTTACTTTTCTCTCATTGTTGAGACAAAATACCTGATTCCCAAAGTGAAGCAAGGAAACTTACAGTTGTGGAGGTTTCAGTCCATAATCAGCTGGCTCCAAGGCAGGGTGGTGTGGCTGAGGGGCAACCATTCATGGCAGCTGCAAGTAACAAGAGAGAAAGGGCAAAAAGGGGACAGCATGTCTCCTTTTCTTCTTTATAGTGTAAACCAGCTACCTGCCCCTGGGCGGCTGCAGCACTCACACCACCAATCCCAGCGCTGGACAATGAACCAATCACAAATGCTAGACTCGGCTGCCTCCGTGATTGCATGAGGCTTTAGGAACCATCCAAACACAAACCATAACAACTAAAATCATCAAATCTTGTCCTTGGAGAGAAAGATTTTCCTGGATTCCCACCAAATAAATAATAAAACTTGTAACTAACTGTAAACCAGCTGATGCGTATATCTTGGTCATTGTTCTTCTTCCGCATACTTTCACTTGGATTGTCTTTTGCAACTTGATCATTCTCATTGGCAAGAGACTTAACTATTCCTCACAATGTCACAAATGCAGAATTAATTTCTGACATTCTTTTCCTTCTTTTCATTGTCTTTGCTGAGTCCAGTTAAGACACATATTTCATTCAGTTCTGGATCAATAGTTGCTCTCTGTGTGAATCCTGTGATTAGAATAATTCCAAAGTCTTTCTTGGTGATATCTGGTATTATATCTACAGGATCAGAATCCACATCACAGCTAAAGAAATCATTCAAATAGGTCTTTGATCACTGGCCTTCACATAAATATAAGCAATGATTTTTTAGTGGAATAAAATGCCAGAGCACTTCCTCATTTTCTAGGACAAGAAAATATTCCATGTTTATCATGTATTTTCCCTATCTCCAGTTTAGAATCAGCTGTTTCCTCAAAGGAATCTGGTTCATTGTATTGAATAATGATATCCAGTAACATTTAGATACCAAGATTTAGGTTACAGGTATTCTCACTACAGCTGAATATCAGTGGACAGTTAGTATCTATCTATCTATATAATATTTAAATAACTTTTATGTAATGCACATACTATCCTTTTGCACATAACCATTATTTCATATTAATAGCTCCAATTCCAATATAACACCACATTATTTATTCCAGTTTTCATGTTTCTCTATATTATAACTCACTTGTCTGATAGTGAGAGACGTGGCTCATATCTTCTGGAGTTGTACAAAAACTGCTAGAAAAATATCATGCGTAATAATAAAATAGTGGTAGCTTTCTCTTTAACATGAGGAATGAAATGAGCGTGCCTAATGTTATTATTTCTGATGAACATTTAGTGAGAGATCCTAGCCAGTAAAGTAAGAAAAAAATTGAAAAGATACTAAAAGAAAAATATAAACTGTTATTTTTGTTTTGTATCGGGAATTGAACTCAGGACTTTGCACTTGCCAGGCAGGCAGTTATGCTGCTGAGCTATATCCCTGGTCCCTTAAACTGTTATTATATGACACAGCAAACAGGTATAAAGAAGTTGTAAAAACAAAGAATATAATGTAACTTTGTATCTTATAAATATTTCTTAAATAGGACAGAAGAAACATGAAATATATAAGAAAAAAAATAAATGTAACACATTTTGCTCTTCATAAGTTATGAAAATGAAAATATAGGGCTGGGGATATAGCTCAGTGATGCAAGCATGTGCCCGGCAAGCGCTAGGTTGAGTTCAATCCCCGGTACCAAAGAAAAAAAAAAAAACAGAAAGAAAAAGAAAAAACACAAGCCTCAAAAGAAAATACTGACAAAATGTGTTCCTGATAGAAGATATGTATCGAGAACAATAAAGACTTCAGCAGGGGATTGTGGGCGTGCCTGTATCCCAGTGACTCTGGAGGCTGAGACATGAGATTGCAAATTTGAGGTTCAGCCTGTGGATTTAGTGAGACCATGTTTCAAAAAAATAAAAATAACTGGGGTTGTAGTTCAGCACTCCCTGGGTTTAATCTTCAGTCTTATGAAAAGAAAAAAAAATATATATATATATACACACACATAAATAAGAGCAGAGGTATGGCTTCTTAGTGGGAGTTCAACCTCTTGTACTGAAAAAATACACATATGCATGTACACAATAAAGAATCCCAAAATACCAATAAGAACTCAAAATAAAAGAACTTGGGCAAAAGATTTTAATAGACATGTCATGAATAGCAACAAATAGATGAAAAGATGCTGTGTTGGTCATCAGAGAAATGCAAATTAAAACTGTCATAAGATGTTTATGCTCTTACTAGAATGGCTTGCATTAACAAGACAGACAATACCAAGTGCTGACAAAGATGTGGAACGCTTGGAACACTAATATATTGCTCTTGAGAATGTAAATGGTATTGCCACTTTGAAAAAGACTGACAAATTTTTATGAAGTTAAACATACACATTCCATGAGACCCAGACATTCCAATCCTAGACATCTTTCTTTTTTTATTGGTACTGGGAGTTGAATCTAGGGCCTTTCCACTGAGTTACATTCCTGCTTCTCACCCTTCTTTTGAGAAAGTCTTGCTAAATTCCCAAACTAGGTTTGAATTTGCCTCAGCCTCCCAGAGTGCTGGAATTACTGGCATGTGCCACCACGTCCAACTCTACAAATGTATTTAGAAAAATGGAAACATGTCTAATGGATACAAACACATGTACACAAATGTTCATTTCAGCTCTATTTGTAATGGCTCCAAGTTAAAAACAACAAAATGTCCATTAAAAGATAAATGGATAAACAAATTGAGAGAAATCCATATAATTGAATATTACTAAGCAGTAAAAAACAATGAAGTGATAGAGATGGAATTTCAGAAAGCTTATGCTCAGTGAAAGAAGTCAGGTTTGAAATACAACCTACCAATTATAAATGAATTTCATTTCATTGTATGAAATTACGTCTTGATGAAGTTGATAAAAAAATAAAACACTTGAACAGTGTTTCATACATGAGAACATCCAAGTGGTCAATAAACATGAAAAAGCACAAATGAAAATCAGAATGAGATACAATTATACTCCTATTATGATGTCTACAGTCAGAAAAATTGAAATATGAAGGATTGCTGAGGATACAAAGCAACAAGAACTCATCTGTGCTGCTGGTGAGAATGTGAATTGGTATACCACCACCCTGGAAAACTGTTTAGCAGTGTTTAGGAAAGCTGAATCTATAAAATTAAATCCAGCAGTTAGAGTCCTAGGCGTAATAGCTAAAAGTTAGAAACAACCCAAGTGTCCATTGGTCGTAGAATAGATACATAAACCTGGTAAATCTGTAAAATGCAACTCAACATAATAATGAGAATGGGTGAGCTGGTGTTAGTATGACATGAAAGGGTTTTGTAAACAATAATTACGAAAGAAACCATACCCCAATTTAAAAACAGAACCTGTAAGTTAAGTTGATAGATGTCAGGATTGTAGTTACCTGACAAAGTGTAATAATTGGGTGCAATCTTAAGAGGGCTTCTAGAGCACCATGGTCCTCTTTGGGTGTCCTTGCAGTTACACAGGTGTGTTTATTTTGTGAAAATTTGTTGAGATTCTACCCTTATGATTTACAGCATATTCTTCGTCATGTTCAACATCATTTTTATTTAAAGAGTTATCACACTGTATAACAATCATAACACAGAGGCACAACATATAACCAAGTCAGTCCTACTAATCTGAATTTGCCTGATCTAATAATATAAAGGAAATCCAAATATATAAAACAGGAAATTATTTGTAGAACAAAAGTAACATTTATAATATAGCACATCAAATGCATGAAAGGAGTAAGGATAACATCACAGCCGATCCATTTTCCAAATTTAAAAACCTATCTTAAGGAAAGGACTCAAATAAGGAACAATGCTGGCTGCAAATATGTTCATTTAAAACATTACATCTGCTTGCAAAACACTAAAATTAGTACAAATATCCAGCCAGTGAATCAGTATCTTATAAATTATGATATACCAATAGAAGATAGTAACATGTATTAAAATGATGATTATAGACCCTTTTAGAAGCCCTCTTTTTGCAGATAAAGCTAGGTAGAAAAATCTAAGTGTAAAACTGTGTATGTCATGTTTCTTATTATATAAAAATGGACCAATAAGTAATGTGAACAAATAAAAAACAATTGTATTAAAGTGATGTTTTTGAATTTAGGGCAGTAAATACCCATGTCCTCCAATATTCTTTATTATTATTAGGATCAGTTAGAGTTTGCTGTTGTTGCAAATAACAGAATCTAACTTCAATTTAAAAAGGGGGTTATAGGAGTAGCTTACACAATTTAAGGAGGTGCTGAATGACCAAGAGGAAGGAAGAGGAATTGGGATGGCTGCAGAGGAATTACAATTAATCAACTCTCTAGATTCTGCCTCCTGACTAGCTTTAAATCCTTTCTGTCCCTTTCCTTCCCCTCCTCTCCCCCCCCTTCATTCCCTTTTCTTCCCTTCTATAGCTGTTGACCTCAAGAATTCTCCAATTAAAACTCCATACCAATATCTACATCAGAATCTGTTCCCAGAAAACCCTCTGGGAAAGACTATACTTGGAGGATTGGAATTTGTGTGCCTTGTGGTTAGCAGCCAAGAGGAGGAAAGGTGGCTGAGAACCAGCATGCTTAGTTTATCCTTTCCAAATGTATAAATCATGAGTCACTCCCCGCACCTTCCCTGCAATAGAATGGTTAAATGTGTGGAGAGGTACCAACATTTATATCACTCATACTTCTTCAATAATGTAGGAGATACTAGGATAATAGTTAATGATATTAAGGAGCAGACTCATTAAGAATTAATGTGTTGGCTATGGGTGAGGAAAAATTGGGCCAGTCACAAATTACTCCTAGATCTCTGACTTGGGTAATTTAAGTTTTAAATTGATGGTCATAGCATTTACTGAGAACTAGAAAAAAACAAGTGTGAAGGAAACCATCAATTTAGTTTGAGGTGCTTTAGGATGTCAAAGCAGAATTATTCATTAGGCAGTTAAAGATATGTCTAGAGTTCAGAAGTGTGACTGAAGTACTAATATTAATGTGTGTGTCAGCAACCAGTATCCCAATAGGCATATAAAGAAATAATCTTAATAATCAATTTATTTTTTCAAAAAAATCCAATGACTGCTGGGGATTTAGCTCAGCATCATGAGCGCCTACCTGGCAAGTGCTAGGTCGTGAGTTCGATCCCTGGTACAGAAAGAAAAATCCAATGACCTCTACTTAGTATTTTTAGTGATTTGAGAATATATTGCCTACCTAAGACAAGATCAAGGATGCTATAAATAAAATGATCAGAAATATAAGGTAATATTGAGAATGTTAGTCATGATTGGTATGTTAGTCAGATTTCCTCTGACAAAATACCTGAAAAACACTTCAATTGGAAAAGGTTTATTTTGGCTCCCAGTTTCTGAAGGTTCAGTCTATGGTCAGCTGCCTTTGTTGCTTTAGGCCTGTGGCAAGGCAGAAACATCATGGCGGATGATGGCAGAAAAAAGCTGCCCAACTCATAGAAGCCAGGAGGCAGAGAAAGAGGGAAAGAGTCAAAGAGAAAAGGGCCAAGGACAAGCCACATCCTTCGAAGGCATACCTTCAGTGACCTAGTCCTCCAACTAGGAGAGGCCTCCCAACAATCCAGTCACCACATGAACTCATCAATAGATCAGTCTATTGATAAGGTTGGCACTTTCATGACTCAGCCATCTAAGTTCCACCCTTGAACACTGCTGCCTTGGGGGCCAAACCCTAAATATATGATTCTTTGGGGGAATCATTTTGTTTTTGAAACTATAACAATGGGCATGATTTTTTTTTTTTTTGAAAAAAACTCTGGAAGGATTAGAAGATAGAGTTGAGAAAATGTTCCAGAAAGCAGAATATGAGAGAAAGGTGACAAACATAATGGGTAGCACTGTCATGGTTCTTTTTTCTCTGTTCATTTTTGAATGTGTTTGTGGACCAGTCTTTAGCCAGAAGTTCATATGAGAAGTGGTCATATGAAAAAAAGGGTTTAGTGTTAGGATGACAGAAAGGTCCAGTAAGGGGCAGAAATGGAGGGGGAAGTAAAAAAAAAAAAAAGGAATAAATGATAGACACTCCTGAAAAGACCAGAAGGAGTAGCCCAAAGTCCTGGTGCAAGGGTACTTTAAATGGGAAGGGAACGCTTTCCTCATGAAGGATGGAAAAAATATGTGCAGAGGCCGACTACCTCATAGGTGGGGTGACTGGGAATGAAGGAAGCTCCCTTCTGATGCCTTCATTTTTCTGTGACGCATGGACACTTACTTGTGGAGGCGTGCACGGTGGGTGAGTGTGGTAGTGGGTAGTGTAATGAATTGGGATGTGGTAGAAAAATTTGAGGAGTGTTAATATTGTTGGAAACAGGTTGGTGGGCAGAGGGGAGCTGCTTAGGAAAACAACAGTGAGTGTCAGGCTAGTGTGAGGGCTGAGGGGATCTGAGGATACATTTGCTCATCAGTGCCCAAGCAAGGAATCAGTCACTGCCTTAGGGAAGACAAGCCAGCCTTAGAATGAAAAGGTGTCTTAGTTCTTCAGAGAACAGAGTTGTATAAAAGAAAAGCAGTAAAACCTCTTCTGAGTCACAGATCTCATTTTCATCAGCTCCCCAATCCTGCTTACTTCTCTTTGATGTTTACAAAGGGACATGTGATTACGTAGGGGAAAGGTAAAGGGTATAATAAACCAGGGATGCAGGACGAGAAGGGACAGAAGGAGGAGCAGAGAAGCCTAAACAAGGGAAGGCACAGTGTGACTCCAGATGTGAGCATAGTCAGGGGACAGGGCTTCCTGGTGCACCTGTCACGGTTGGGTCCCCAAGGCACAGCGGCTCACAGGGCATCACTCACACAGTTGTCTCTGACGCTCTGTCTTCAACTGTAGCAGAGCTGGGCACAGTACAAGTGCAAAATAAATATTTGGTGAATAAATGAAGTCCACAGTCGCCAGCTATTTCACATGGTTACATCGCCTTTTTGTCTCTTCCCCTTTATAAAAAGCTTAAAGGCAGTGTTTGGGACTGCTGAGCCTTTTCAAAAGACAAATAGTCCTACTGCTGCTCCAAAGGACCCACCGCCCACCTCCCTCCCTGATCAGAACTGCGCCTCTCTGTTCTCGCGGGGAGAGGAGGCACAGCTTGCTTTATGAGAAACTTGCAGAGGAAATGGTGCAATCTGGGCTGGTTTTCATCTTCTTTCAACCTCATTTCTTAAGTTAAACAGAAATTTAAGGAATCTTAGGAATATGAAACTTCTCCGGTATGATTTTTATTGAGTTGTCTTTGGAACCAGCTGAAATCCTGAAGGGTTGTCAAGCCAGCCAAGAATAAAAGAAAATGAAAAATAATTTAAACAATCCTAGCCAAAGTATGAAAAAGATATCTAGAGCAGCTGCTATTTTTTCTTTCCCAGAACTGTTTGTCTTTCCTCCAGTTTGCAATTGTTATAGGATTGTTTTAGATTATTCTGGGATAGAAAAGGAAAAAGGAGGAGGGAATTCAGTGTTCTAGAAGTACAGTAGCATGATGTGGTTAGCTGTACTTTTTAAGCTTTATAATTTACATGCAAGCTGCCATTAGAATGCTACTGACCAGTAAGCACAGTTTTTATTCCTAACATTCTCTTTAGGTACTTGCGCACGACACCCGGGTCCCCTTTTCTCTTGATTCCATCTATTTTTGTGGTCCATAGGTCATCTCTCCAGGGCTTCATCTGGGCATGGAAGGGCCATTTTGTCTGCTTTACATTTATCCAAAAAGAGTTCAAAGAAAAACTGTACATAATCTGCCAGAGGGGCAGAGAACACTTTGCTGTACTAAAAATTTTCCAGCAATGGTATCCCCAGCTTGCCCTTTAGCTGTGAGCAGGGCTCAAAGTTGACAAGCGTTTCCCCTAAAGTCTCCACCTCCTCACTGCCAAGACTGGCTTGGCTGGTTACCAAAGGCACCCAGGAGGTGGGAGGAGGCACCCTATAAAGGGATTTTTGCTTGTGCCCTCGTTCCTGCCCAATTGTGGATGACCACCCCACAACCCTGCTGATGTGAGCGAGGAACTGAAACTGATTTTCCCGTGGTCAGTCCGGGTGCACGTTGAATCCAGACTAAAGTGCAGACTTGTGGCACGCTGGCCTGGCCTGGGGCACGCTTGGTTGAGTCACAGCTTCATCAGGAATGCAGCTAGTCTGGAATGCAAAGCAAGGGCTCAGATGCCTGAAGCAGACCAGGAACTTAGAAAGGGGAAGGTCTTCCTTCAAAAAGTAGTGGAAACCTACAGTTAATAAGAGCTAAAAATAGCCTTTAAAAAAAAAAATCATACCATACAGATCATTCTTTCTATTTCTCTTTCTACTCTTGTTTCATTTCAAATTCTTTATTTGGAACAAACACGGTTTTCTTTCTTTCTGTCTCCCTCCTTTTCAGCATGATCATGTGTCTAGCCCAGGCTGGCTTTGAATTTGGAGTGATCCTCTTGCCTCAGCCTCCCAAGTGCTGGAATTAAGGTGTGTGCACCACCACACTTGACCACAAACACAGTTTTCAATTTGAAGTTATCTTTTTTTCCAGATATGTGTGCATATTCAGATGTATCTATATATTTAGATATTTCTTTTGTCATATATCTGCATTTACCTATATTCTCTATCTACGTATATATACATGTACCCATGTAATACATGGATATGTGTATCCATGGCTTTATATATGTCTGTTCTATCTATCTGAGAGAATTCTGCTTTGTCTAGTCTTAAATAGTATTGCATAGATTGTTTTTCAGCCTGCCTTTTTTTTTTTTTTTTAAATCTGAGCCATGGAGCTGGAGATTTAGTGCAGTGGCATAAGTACCTGCCTGGCAAGTGTGAGGTTGTGAGTTCAATCCCGGGGGAGGGGGGGATTCTCCAAATGATGTTTAATATGAGCCATGTCTCTTAGGGTCTTTTCTGTTAGTATGTTTTTATTCTTTTTAACTAATGTACACTTTCACATAACTCAGACACACTCTGGTGTATTTAACTGTCTCTTTTCATGATCATTTAAGTTGCTATGCTTTCTAGTTTTACTATTACAAAGAGCACTAGAGTGAAAAACTCTGTACCTGTTTTTTTTTTTTTTTTGCACATATTCAAATATCTCTCTAGGGCAAATAGCAAGGTGTGAAAGATGGTCAAAAGATGGGTACATTGTGTAGTAGAAAACTACTACACAATTTGTTTTCCAAAAAGATCAGCCAGTTTATATTCCCAGCAGCACAGTGAAAGAACACTTGTTTTCCCATGTTTGTCAACACTTGATCTCAGTCTTTCTTATTACCAATTCATTGTGAAAAATGTCATCACCTTGTTTTTTCTATTTTAAAATTTTGTGCATATTAGTTATACAGAATAATGGGTTTTGCTTTGGCATATTTGTGCACATATAATATACTTTGATTAATTTCATCTCCATTATCCTCTTTCCCTTTCTTTTTCCTCCCCCTTCTTCCATCATCTTCCTCTGCTCTAGTAGTCTCTGTTCTACTTTCTTGTTACCTGTTTTTTCTTTCTAGTTTTTTTTAAGACTCAACATTTTAGAGAAAACATGATATTTGGCTTTCTGAATCTGGCTTATTTCACTTAACAAGATGCTCTCTTCTATGTGTTTATCTTTGGTCTTTTTGACACAAGTTCTCATTATGCAGTTCAGGCTCGTCTGGAACTTGCAGCAGTCCTCCTGCCCAGCCTCCTACAAGCTTGTGCCATCAAGACCAGCAAGATGCTCTCTTGTATCCTTTTGTGTTTTATCTGCATTTTTCCCAGCACTGATTGGTAAGATTCATCACTTTTTTAGATGTTTATTTGCCGTTCATGTCTTCTTTTGTGATTTGCTTGTTCACATTCTTTGCCTAATTTTCTGTTTTGCTTGTCTTTTTCTCAGGAACATGTAAAAGCAAGACTTTGGTTACAGACATTCCTTGCAGCACTTTCACCCAGTCTCTCTCTGGAGACTTAACTTCCTTTAGAGTTTCTTTTGTTGAACAGACTTAAAGTTTTGGTATAATAAAATGTATTAACTCCTTTCTTTAGGACTTTGGCATTTTGCATATTGTTTCAAGTAGGCTTTCTTTCTTTTAAGGTCATGAATATGGTCTTGCAGTAAGTCTGGGTAATATAAACATTTTAAATGAGATATTTTTGTGGTGGCCTAAGCCCTGTCTGAATTACTGCAGAGGTCTTCTAACTGCCCTCACTGCTGCTCTCATGCTCCTTTTCCATCTCTTATCAACACATCAAACTGTGGCACTTTGAATCAAATTCTCCAGTAGCTTTTCCTATCACCTCCAGTAAAAGCTAAAGTCCTTAGCATGGGGCCAAATGCACCCTCCCACACCCAGCATCTACCTGGCCCCATTCTCTCTTTCTCTCTCTCTTTCACAGAGTAGGTTCTCAATAAATATTAGCAGAACTCATTAATAAATCTTTTTTTCATATCTAAATCTTGTAATCTGAACAACTACTATGAAGATAACAATGTTTTGGATTAAAAACTGGTGGTCAACTTAACACCAGCTGAATTAAATCAGCATGGTGCTAAGCGTAGATGTTCCACCTGAGGAGTTGTCAGCGTAAATAGAGACGTGGAAAAAATGAAGGAGGTGTTGTGGGTTCTCCTACGTGTTGCTGTTTGAGCCATTGGTTCTCCTGGAGGAGCTTGTCATGACTAGCTTCCCCAGTGTGAGCTCAACTATTGTCATTGGAGGAGCTCTGGGACCTTGTTGGTGAGTGGCTGTGGTTCACTTTGGGGGAGCTCTGGTCCTTAAATCAAGCATCACTTCCTGGCTCCAGAGGGGAAGATGTGTACCATTTAATCCCCAGGAGAAACTTGTCATGCTTGCTTTCTGGCCTGTGCTTGACTGTTCTTATTGTTGGAGGAGTTCAGGACCTCCATGTTGCTGAGGATGGCTGTGGTGCTTTTCAGGACAGCCCTAGTTCTTATTATGAGCATGACTTTTTGGCTCCAGTGTAGAACCCTCAACCTACTAGCACAGATCCTTTACCCCACTGGCGTAGACTTTCTTTTTGCCACCACTGACCTTTGGGCCTCCCAGCGTAGATCCGTAAAACAGACTGGTGTGAGTCCTTCTCGTGGGCTCTAGACCTCCAGTTGGACTCGTGGGAGGCACTGTCATGGGCTCTAGGTTTTCATCTGGGCTCATGTGGGACACTGCTGTGGGATTCAGGCCCTTGGCTGAATATTCTGGGTCTTTAGTGTTGTGGATAGATTTCCTGCACTTTCTTATGTTAACTCTGGGTGACTATTATGAATATTCTGTGTCCTGATTCTAATTGTTCTCCTCCCAACCCCTGACTACAACAAACAATATGCAATATACTAACTGGTATTAATTTCCTGTTATTTTCTTTTTTGGGGGGAGGGGATTGGTACCTGGGATTGAACTCATGACCTTGTGCTTACTGGGCAAGTGCTTGAGCTGCTGAGTTAAACCCCTGGCCCCTTGTTTTGAAGTTCTGTATCATAGTTTTTATTCTTTTTTGTTGCTGTTGTTTTGTTTTTTAAATAAAAAAAAACCTATAAATTATTTTGGAGAAAGTCTAAAATGTGCTAGCACTGGTAAAGAGATATAGAAACTCTCATATATTGCTGGGAGGAGCAAATTTGTACAAACCATTGGAATGTGTAAATACTTAAGGATGAACATACGCATCCTTTAGACAATTCATCTTCTAAATATATGCCTAAGAGAAGTTTTTTTATGTGTGCAGAAGGAGACTAGGGAAACATCTGTTGGATCTTTACTTCTAATAAGAGGGAAAGGAGGAAGACAACAACGAAAGAATGAAGAAAGGAAGGAAGGCAGAGAGGAAAATAGAGAAAGAGGGAGGGAGAGGAGAGGAATGGAAAGATGGCAGGGAAGATAAAATAATCACAGGTCAAAAGGTCCTAGTAAGATATATACACCAATTCATGAATGACTGTTCAATTTTGTAGACCATTTTTTTTCTGTTTTTCCATGACCAACCTTGATAGAAGTCTGCCAACTAACAACAACAACAACAACAACAGTAACAAACCCAAAATAATAACAGTATAGGTTTTCAAAATAAGATGATTGGAATTTAACAATGATTGTAATATTGCATATTGTTACCTTCAAAATAGTTGCTTAGTTTACCAGATACACATATGCAAAATTGATCTAATCATGAGTAATAACTGTTCTTTTCCAAGAACTAATATAATTAGTAGTATAGTCATTTCAACTTTTAATTTTTATTTTTCAAAACTACCTTTTGATTTATATATACATATATATTATCTCTTTATCTGTGTTCTTAGTTTTTTCTCTATTTGGATTTATACATTCTTTTACCTCTTGAATTGTATACTTGTTATTATTTATTTTTCTTTTTAAAAACAGGGCTGGGGAATTTAGCTCAGTGGCACCGAAAAAAAAAAAAATTATCACCCAACACCCTGCATTCTTTTTTTTAACCCTGCATTCTTCTTTGTTAGGAGCTGCAAGTTATGTTGAGGCCTCTATATATATTGTGCATGGCTCTTATTTCTATGTGTGCATGTTTTGTTCTTGGTCAATTGATTGATGTAGTACTCTGTCTCTCAATTTTCTAATTCTATTTTATTAAATTTACTTTAAAATTTAGCCTATCCATTATTCTTTTTTTTTTCTTTTTAATTTTCAATGACTATGTTTTTAATCCCTGGGATTTTGTTTTTTTTCATAATCATTCATAGTTTATATTTTTGCCTATTTGTACTTCAAAAATTTAGATACATGCTATTCCTCTGCTTAAATCCTTTGAAAATCTTAAATAGACTCATTTTACAGAAATAATTTTCAGATATTCTATTATTATCTTTTCTCTGCTGTGAATTCTTCTTCATGTTGTTGCTTCTATTTTGGATTTTCTTAGCATTAGCGCTCTCTCTCCCTTCCCCTTTCCATCATCCCAGCCTTAACCTTCCCTGTCTAATATTTTTGAAGTTGTTTCTGTTTACTTTCTGGGACTCCCTGAGACTATATTTGTTATAGGTCGGTTTTTTTTGTTTCTTTTTTTTAGGTCCAGTTTTTTATTCAGGGTCATATTTTGGCTGTGAGACTATGTTTGATTCTTTTACCCTCCCTACCTATGCAGATTTGTACAAGCCTGTAACCCTAGGAACTTTCTTTTCTGGGGTAGCCTTATCACAGCGCTTGATTTCAGGAGTCTTCTGCCTCGTGTGGGGAACAGTTGGCTCCCAATACCTTTTACAAGTTGAGCCTTTGAATGCCTCTGTTTACTTTTGGCAGAATTCAGCAGTTCTACATCTTCAGCCTAGTTACCATATTGTTTCTGTTCCAATTTTGGGCTACAAAGATATTTTTGAGTGTGAACATATCCAACATTTGTACCATATTATATTTCATCTGTTAACACTGTCATTTTAGGTTATAGTGGTTCTTAGGCACCATCTTGGCTGAAAGTTCCCTCCCATTTGTGTCTTTACTGTTTGACCCCCGGTTTCTCTCACCTTCCTCTTAGAAACTTCCTCGCCTTTTTCTCCCCAAGAACCACTGTTATTTCCCAGTGGCTTCTACCTTCAGCCTTCGTTTTCCTTCACCGTGCTGCAGCATCCAAAGACCTTGACTGCTCTTCCTTTCCTCTCTGTGTGCCTTTGTCTGATGTGGTACTCCATCATCCTGATCCATGAGCTTAACTTGGCACGTAATGATTTTCTATCCAACCTCATCTCTCCCCCCCCCCTTGCTGGCTCATAGTAACACTTTTTAGACTTTCCCCCACTCTCACACACAAATGCGCACACTAACTCAGACTCTTTAGAATCTTCCTTTGCTTTTTAAAACTGGTTTTGCTTCCTCCTTCCCTTTTGTGACTGTGGATGTCCCACAAGGTGAAGTCCTTTGCTCTCTGGCTATCCCCTCTATTTCTCTTCATTTTATGCATTCTCATGACTTGAGTAGACTCTAAGGTGAGTCCCTTTCTGTATTTCATAGTCCACCCCCACCCTCACCCCAAGCCTGATAGCTACATATCTACTTGTGGTACATTCCACTTGTGTTTTCCTATCACATTCCCTCCCCTTTGAACCTTCAGACTCCATCATGGATATCCCCTTTCTCCTACTTTTAAGGCTCATACCATACCTTTCCTTCATTCTTCCTCTTGTCTCCAGAGCTAGTTAAATGCATATCCTGTTGATGCTCTTAACTTTAATTCCTTACCATTGCATTGTTCACACATCTGCTATAATCTCTTACTGTTCCTCCTTTGGGCCAGACGAATGTTTTTACGCTGATCTGGGTAATGATTTTGGTGCAGAAAGGCTAGAGTGATTCATATTAGAAAGAGCAAATAAACTTTAAAAGGAAGTCATATGTTTGAACTGAGACTTAAAGGATGAGTAGGGCTGTATTCCAGACAGGCAAGGAAGCACAAGCGAAATGAGTAAGATGCCTGTTTGTGTGTGGTTGTGGTGGAAGAGACTAAAAAGAGCCACGGTGAGCCAGCAAGAGGGAAGAGATGAGGCTGGATAGAAAAACCTTAAGTTAAGGAATGTTATTTGGGGTGTCACAGAAGCATCATAAGTGGGAGGCTAAACCACGTTGAGCCAGCGTTTGTAGAGTTGGATAGCATTTTTCATTAAGCAGGATTTAAAAGGCAGGAGGAATGGGTATTGGTTGGGGGTTCTAATGGGACTGTCACTGCTACTCTATGCTGTGTTCTTAGCATTGCTTGTGATTCCTTTAAAGAGCTGAACAGGGGAATTTTCATGAGGAAAGTATCGTGGGAAAGCCCTCAGAAAACAGGTTCCTGGGATTGTCAAAATGTGTTTGTCAGGAAAAGAGGCAAAGTCAAGGGTGGATCTCGGGGAGTTGACATCACAGCTGGGAAGATGACTGCATGGGCTGTCATTTCTAAAAGGAGTTTAAAGATGAACACAGACATACGTAAAGATGAGCTCTCAGGCCTCTGCATTTCACTGTTCCACTTGGGAAATTCCTGTTGCTTTCTCAAGGCCCATGTGAGATGCCAGCTTCACTCAAGACATTCTTCTAGCCCCTGGCTGGAACATATCTCTTTTTCTTTGGAAACTATAATGAGTGGTTTACAAGAATTTTATGGTTTTGTATCCTCCCTTAGGTGTAAAATCTCTGAAGATTGTTCTGCTTATCTTCGCGTCTCTTTCACCACCTGAGACACAGCTCTGTGTAGGCTGTGTACGGAAGAAATCATAATGAAACCAAATCTGCACTGTCATGGGAAAGGGAAAAGCACAGACTACGAGATTTAATAAATATGAATCTTAAATAATGAAATAGTTCAAGGAATCTGAATATTTCAAAGCTCCATCAATATAAAGGCTGAATAGTTGATGCAAATATTTGAGGAAAAGAACAAAAGCTTATCGAATAATTCAATACAGTGTTCCTTATTTGGGACCATAAAAGGAGATCCTGGGCTTAGTCTTGGTGGAGAGCTCAGCTTCAGAAGCTTTGAAATGCAGAATAGATCAATTACATCACAATTATGCTTGAAAATTAAAAAGAAGCGTTATCCAAAAGGCAAATTCCAAATTTATGCCTTTTCAAAGAAAGTGTCATTTGGAAGGAAACTGATTCACACCATGAAATATGTGGCATTTCTTTCGGTTTCCACTCTCTTCTGTAGTAGTGGTGGGCTCCTGCGATATGTAGACATGTGCTTAATCAAATTTAGCTTGACTTCTCAAGTGAAGAAAATGTATATGAGGTATTTCGAGATAAGTGGAGGCACGTTCTTTTTTTAGCGCACATATCTCCTGTGCTGCTGCATTTGGCTTTGTTTATGTAATCTACAAATTCCTGTTCACTTAGAACAGAGGTAGAATAAATAACATGCATTCTGTGGTGCTGAAGGATAGTTTAGAGAGCTGATCCTGTCAGCTTTCATCAGGAAAGCTTACAACACTGTTTTCCCATTAGGCAAGAATACAACACTGTTACCTGTGTTTATCTTACAGTACACACACACAGGATTACTCACCTGGGAATGGGACCCAAATTCTGGATGCATCCTTTGGTTTACTGAGCTATAAAATGTTGCACAAATCACTTAATCTCGGAGATAAAACAGGGGAGGCTATTGCCTAAAACCATGATTTTGTAAGTTAAGTATAATCAACCCAGAAGTTTGATTGCTTTGAAAACTGAAAAAAAAAATGTCAGTAGCTATAACAAATGTGTACAACTGTGACCAGAGTCATGTTTTTGAAATGACACAAGACAAGGATAGGGTTGGGAGGTCCCTGCATGTATTGACATGGGCTATGTTTTATCAGAAGTAGCAATAACAAGTGATGGGGTGTGATGGGGTCTACAGATGTGAACAGAATTAAGAGATGGGCAAAATCTAATAAATGTTTCTTTCTTTCTATTTATTTATTTTGGTACTGGGGATCAAACTCATGACCTTGTGCTTGCCAGGCAGGCGCTTATGCCACTCAGCTAAATCTCCAGCCCTAATAAATGTTTCTTAATTTGAAAAATTAAAACAAAACAAAGCAGAAATGAGTTTCTAGTTTTATTGTAAATAACCAGAAGGACTGAAAATAATTGGCCTTTCACAATTCTGACATTAATAAGCGTCATGCAAAGGATCTGTTATAGCACAGACATTTACCAGGTTAATCTAAGAAGAACCTAATGTTTAAGAGCTCATTTTAAGGGCTATTGATGTTAATTTTTATTTTTTATTTTAAAGAAATAAAACAATGATACAGAATTTCAAAGCAAGATAATAGGATATTAACAATGGTTAGTATATTGTATAATGTTATCTTCAAAGTAGTTGCTCAGATTACAAAATATAGCCATGTATAATTTATCAAACAGTATACACATAAATTGTTTCTTTCATTGAACTAAGAAATCAGTAGTATAATTATCTTAGTTATCTTTTGTATATATGTATGTTATATATTATATATAAAATATTTAAAAATATGTACATATATTCATATAAGTATTCGTTTCCCTTCCTTCTTCTCTCTTTTCACCCATCCCAGTTGTTCTTTCCTTTTGAGCCGTTTCTTTCCCTTTCACAATATCAATTGTAGATTTTGGATCTTATTTACTTTTTCAGTTTCTTATACTAGGGAGACAATATGATGTTTATACATGTGAGTCTGATTTATTTCACTTATGATGGTCTTGAGTTGCATCCATTTACCGATAAAAGCCTTGAGTTTATCCTTCTTTAGAGTAGTACTCCATTATATAAAAATACATCTTTCTTATGTATTCCTCAGATGATGGGCATTTGTGTTGTTTCCAAGTCTTAACTATTACAAATTGTGCTACTATAAACATGGGTACACAAATATTGCTGTGGTATGATTTTTTAATTCTTCTGGGAAAATACTCAGAAGGTGGATAGCTGGGTCAAATGGGAACTCTAACCCTAGTTTTTTGATTTCCACAATTGTTATGCTAGTCTACACTCCCACCAACAGTGGAGAAGTCTTCCTTTTCCCCCACAGCTCCTCTAGATTGTGTTATTTGTTGATTTCTTGATGACAGCCATTCTTTCTGGGGTGAGATGGAATCTCACTGTTGTTTTAATTTGTATTTTGCAAATGACCAATGATGTTGAACATTTTTTCATATATTTATTTGCCATTTGTATGTTTTCATCTGAGAAATGTGCATTCATCTCAGATGCCCATTTTTGGATTGGCCCTTGAATTTGGAGGGCCTGATTTTTTTCAATTATTTATATGTTTTAGATAGAGCTCCTTGAAGGACAGTTGGCTATAATTTTTTTCCCACTACGGGTTTTCTTTTCACTCTGTGATTTCTTTTGATGGCAAAAACTTTTTAATGAGATGAAATCCCAGTTGTTGACTCTTTGAAGTACTTCCCATGCAGTTTGGTTTTTGTTCATGAATTTTCTGTCCACTTCTATGTAGTCAAGATTTCTACTTACTTTTTCTTCCAGTAGATTTAGTGTTTCTGTGATATATTTAGATCTTTGATCCATTTTGACTTTAGTTTAGTGCATGATGATAGACATGTGTCTAGTTGTAGTCTTTGGTATGTGGAGAGCCAGTTTTTCCAGCATTCTTTATAAAAGAGGCTATCCTCTGTTGAACATATTTTGCCCCTTAGTCAAAGATAAGGTGGCTGAGTGCATGTGTAATTGTATCTGCATCATCTAATCTGTTCCACTGATCCTCAGGTCTGATTTTTTTTGCCAGTACCATGCTGATTTAATTACAGTAGCTTTGTAGTACAATTTCAAGTCAGAAATTGTGATACCTCCTGCCTTACCTTTGTTGCCCAGGATTACCTTGCTTATTCTAGGTCTCTTCCAGTTCCAAACTAATTTTAGGAATGTGTTCTCTAGATCTGTGGGATATATTAATGGTATTTTGATAAGGATTGCATTAAATGTGTATAATAGTTTTGGTAATATGGCTATTTTTACAATATTGGTTCTTCCTGTCCATGAGCAAGGGATTTTTTTCCATTTTCTGATATCCTCTTCAATCTCTTTTTTCAGAGTGCTGTAATTTTCAGTGTATAGATCTTTTATTTCCTCTGTTAGATTGATTCCTAAGTAGTACATTATTTTGGATGCTATTGTGAAGGGTGTGGTTTCTCTGATTTCTCTCTCAGTGAGTTTTTTATTTGTTACAGGAATGCTATTGATTTCTGAGTATTAACTTTGTATCCAGGTACACTACTGTATTTGTTTATTAAATCTAGAAGTTTTTTGATGGAGTTTTTGGGGTCTTCTATGTAAAGTATCATGTCATTTGCAAATAATGATACTTTAACTTTTTCCTTTCCTATTCTTATTCCTTTTATTTCTTTCTCTTGTCTAATTGCTCTGGATAATGTTTCCAGAACTATATTGAAGAGGAGTGGTGATAGTGGACATCCTGGCCTTGTTCCTGATTTTAGCATGATAGTTTTCAGTTTTTGTGCATTTAATATCACGTTAGCTGTTGGTTTGTCATAGATGGCTTTTATCAGATTGAGGTAAAGACCATCTATTTCAATTTTCTGTAGGGTTTTTTTAAAATCATAAATGGGTGTTGAATTTGTCAAATGCTTTTTCTGCATCTGTTGAAATGGTCATGTTTTTTTCTTTGTCTTTGTTAATGTGGTGTGTTATATTTATTGATTTGTATATTTTGGACCACTCCTGCATTCCTGGGATGAATCCCACTTGGTCACGGTGTATAATCTTCTTGATAGCTTGCTGCATTGTGTTTGGTAGTATTTTACTGAGGATTTTTTGCATCTATGTTCATTAGGGAGATTGGCCTGTAGTTCTCTTTTTTGTTGGAGTCTTTCTCTGGTTTTGGGTATCAGAGTAATACTTGCCTCCAGGAATGAGTTAGGGAGAATTGTTTCCCTCTCAACTTCAGTAAAGAGTTTGCAGAGTATTGGCATTACATCTTCTCTAAATTTCTTGTAGAATTCAGCCATGAATCCAACCAGACCTGGGCTTTTCTTTGATGGTAAGTTTTTAATTGTGTTTTCAATTTCATTAAATGATATTGGGTTATTCAAAATTTTGAATAGCTTTGGCAATTCACACTTTTCTAAAAATCAAGTCATGTCTTCTGTGCTACAGGAGTAAAGATTTTTGAGGTAGGTATTGATGATCTGAATTTCCATGGGATCTGTAGTAATTTCACCATTTTCATTCCTTATTGCATGAATTGGAGTTTTTTTCTTTCTGTCTTTCTTTCTTTTTTTTGATAAGATTGGCTAGGGGTTTATCAATTTTATTTCTTCTTTCAAGAACAAACTCTTCAATTCATTAAATCTTTGTATTGTTTTTTTTCTTGGTATCCATTGTGTTAATTTTTTCTCTGATCTTCATAATTTCCTCCCTTGTATGGGCTTTGGGCTTGATACACTCTTTTATTTTTTTTCCAGAAGCTTGAGGAGCAGCATTAGGTTGTTATTTGTGCTCGTACTGTTTTCCTGATGTGAGGATTCACTGCTATAGATTTTTCTCTTAAGACTGCTTTCATTGTATCCCTCAGGTTCCAATAAGTTGTATTTGCATTTTCATTTGATTGTAGATATTGTTTTACTTCTTTAATTTCATCTGTGACCCTTTAGTTGTTTAGGAGGGTGTTCTTTAATTTCCATGTGTTTGTGGAGTTTTTGTGGTTTCTTTTGCCATTAGTTTTCAGTTTTATTGTGCTGTGGTCAGAAAATATGCATGGGATAATTGCAATTCCTTTGCATTTACTTAAGCATCTTCTATGGGTTAGTAGATGATCTATTTTAAAGAACATCCTGTGTGCAGCTAAGAAGAATGTGTATTTTGATGATGTTGGGTAGAACACTGTGTAAACATCTACTATGTCCATTTGTTCACAGGTTTGGTTAAGTTCTGTTATTTCTTTACTGACTTTTTGTCTAGTTGATCTGTCTCTTTGTGACAGTGGAGTATTAAGTTCCCCTTATTTGATTTTTCATGTCTATTAATATTTGTCTTATATAGTTGGGTGGTCCCATATTTGGTGCATATATATTTAAGATTGTTATATCTAAAAAAAAGATTGTTATATCTGCATCCTGAATTTTTCCTCTAACAAATATGTAGTGACCTTCTTTATCTCTTTTGATCATTCTTGATTTGAAGTTCACATTGTCTTTAAACAGAATAGCTTGTCCTAATTTTTTCTGGGATTTTGTCACATGGAATATTGCTTTGTATCCTTGGACTTTTATTTATTTACAAAAAATTTTTTTCATCCTTTGACTTTTAGCCTATGAATTTGTTTTTGAGCTAAATATGTTTCTCACGTACAACACATTGTTGGATCTTGTTTCTTGATCTGTTCTGCCAATCTGTTTCTTTTGATTGGTGAATTGATGCCATTAACATTGATGGTAATAACTGATATGTATTGGCTTGTCTTTGTCATGTTATTTTCCTGCTGTTTGTTCCCTAATTTTCCCCTCTGATTAATTACTTGCCCTTCTTAGTGGTTTCTTTCTGTTATTGTTCTTGGAATTGTGGTCATTTTTGTCTCTGTCCAGAATATCTTTCAGTACCCTTTGTAGTGTTAGTTTGGTGGTCATGAATTTCTTCAGTTGTTCTTCATCATGGAGGTATCTTATTTCTCCATTAATTTTGAAAGATAGTTTTGCAGGCACATCGGTCTGGTTTGGAAGCTGTTTTCTTTCAGGACTTGAAATATTTCAATCCAAGCTCTTCTTGAAGGTTTGTGTTGAGAGGTCTGCTGTGATTCTGATGGGCTTTCCTTTAGGTAATATGTTGTTTTTCTCTAACAGCTTTTAATATTCTGTTTTTGTGCTGAATTTCTTTTTTTATTTTAATCATTACTGGGGATCAAACTCACAACTGTGCACTTGCAAGGCAGGTGCTTATGCTGCTGAGCTAAATCTCCAGCTCCGTGCTGAATTTCTATGATCTTGATTATTATATGTCAAAGTGTAGATTTATTTTGGTTATGGCTAATTGGAGTTCTATATGCCTTACTTATCTATGTGTCAGATTCTTTTCCCAACTTTGTGAAAGTTTCTGCTATTACTTCTGCAAATAGTTTTATGTCATTTGTGTTGACTCCTACTTTTTCATTGACACCAGTTAGTCTTATATTATTTTTGTATGTGTCATCTTGCAGCTGTTAAATTGTTATTTCCTAGTCTTTTGTTATTTTCAAGAGATTTTTTCCTTTCATAATCACTAGTCCCAATCCTGTCTTCACGATCTGAAAGTCTGTCTTCAGTTTTGTTCAGGTGGTTTTGCAACTTTCAGTGGAATTTTTAATTTCCTGAATATCTCTTTGACTCTGTTTCAGGCATTCTAATCATTTCCTATATTGCTCACTCGAAGTACCCATTATTTTCTTTTGCTCCTCTGTTGTTTTATCTATGTCTTCTTTAGATATGCTCAGCAATTCTTTAATTATGGTTGCCATTTCTTTTTTTTTCTGAGCAATTATTTTTGATTAGATTTCTTCTATAGTCTCATGGATTTCTTTACTTCAGTTGCTATCATTTCAGAAATTTCAAGTGTTTGTCTTTCAATTTATTCTATGTCAGTGTCTTCTAAATTTGTTCTGGGTAGGCTGGAGGCCTGAGATTGCATTTTGATTTTTTGTCTTGTCATTTTCTATTTCTAAAAATTTTTTGTTTTGTTTTCTGTGATGATCCTTGTGTGTTTTTGTAGTAGGCAGGTATATCACTAGTATCAAGGCCCCTCAAGGAAAAGTCTGTTCTTCAAGGATGTCTTCTGCACATAAGAGATTCTTAGTTTATGTCTGTTACAAGATCCCACCTTGCCCATTAATTATACGTGGGATGTTGGTATCTGTTTGGCTCAGTCCCTGGTCCTTTGGTATAGGGCTGCGATGTGGTTATTACTTCAGAGCTTCCCAGTATTGTTACAGAAGGGAGAACAAGTGATTACAACAGATATGACATTCTAGCTAAAGTAGTAAAATTAGCAATAACAATACCAAGCACAATTTAGAAACTAAAATCTATGATAACTATTTTGTACTTTAGACCATTGGAGCAGAGTCTATAATTATACAACAGAGCTGATCATAAATTAGGAGTTTGTATGCAAAGTGTTTCCCCTTCTTAGAGTGGTTTTACCCTGTGGTAGGTAATTTTAGGGAGGAAAGTGTATAAAACCAAGATAACTGGCAAGGAATTAGAAGCAAGGCTGGTGGAAAATGTGTGATCATACAAGGTTTAATAAACTAGAAAAGGGGGGTAGAAAAGAATGAAGGAGTGTTTGAGGGATTATCTGAACTTTGTCTCTGGGTTTGGGGGATGGGATTAGTTTTCTATAGTTGGAGTTCTCTGCAGTTATTTAGGAGAGACAGACAGAGACAGACAGAGACAGAGAGAGATTTTGAGAAAAAAGGGTCAGTTACTGAGTCCTGGATTCTTCCTGAGCTGGTTGCTAGTCCTGCAGAGGACTCGGTCCCCTGTTGGCTCATATTGTTAGTGTTACTTCAGACTTTCACACCACTAGTCTCTCCTGTCCGTCCTGTGCACCTTAGTTGGGACCCTCTTGTGTTGCTGGTGTTCCTTCTGGTCTCTGGTCCTGCCCGAGCAGTTGACTTCAGTCATGGCTCACCTGTGTTCTTGCAGTGGCAGAGAGGTGGTGGGAAGGATTTCTCTCCTCTGTACAGCTTGGGGTGTAGATTTTAAAGATCAATATGCTTTTTTTTTTTTTTTTTGGTCTTTTGTTTTCAGAAGGTCCTGTTAGTGGAGAAAACAATATGCATGCTCACTTTTGTGATGTGTTAAAATTTAAAGAAAATTTACTTTTAGTTAGAAAAATAGTACTACATGTAGAAAAAATAGATCTACATATTAGATCTATATATGAGATGCAATATGAGATACATATGAGATACAATATATGAGATATGATATGTAATGTATAAAGACTTTTTATACTGATTTTAAAATTCAGATTTTAAGATATAAATTTTAACTTTTATTTTATTTTTAATTGAAAAATAACTGTATACTTATGGAGTACAATGAGATGTTTTAATACATGTGTACCTTGAGGAGTGATCAAATCAGGTTAGTTAATTTTCTATTACCTGATGTAATTCTTTGAGGTGAGAACATCTAAAATAAAGATTTTTGAAATAGGAACTGTGAGAAACAAGAATGATATATTTGTGGTAGAATTTAAAGATTATATGTGTATAAACCAAGTGTGTTGGTGCACGACTACAATCTTAGCACTCCGGAAGCTGAGGCAGAAGGATCACTGGGAGTTCAAGGCCAGCCTGAACTGCATAGTGAGACCCTCTCTAAAGCAGATAAACACACAAAATTATATGCATATATTCACATATGTACATTTACTTACGAATGCCTATGTGTACAGAATTATATGATACTTGTATGCATGTTGAATATGCACATAATTTTATTTGTTGGAGTTCTTATCTTTTTCTGTAGAAATAAAATACTACATTAAAATATACCTGACATTCAGTTGACTCTAAAAAAAGAATCACATTGTTTGCTTTTTTTGTATTGTTTCCTGTTGGTGTAGAGGAAATAATTTATCATAATGTAATGTGATACAAATGGTTTGCAATATGACACAGCAAATTTAAATAACTGTGTAAGAAATCTAAAAAAGTATTCTTGCTTAAAAACTAGAAAGCTTCAATAGAGGCCTTCTCATCAGAGAATTTGGTGTTACTAAATGGTAAATACTTCAATTTCAACACTAATAAACCCTATTAGAATAGATCTTCTGTGAAGGAGAATGTAACTGAATTTTACTTCCAAATCACATGCTAAAGTTTTTCAAGCAAAGTTTTTTGTTTGTTTGTTTTTGGTCTTTTTGAGACAGGGACTTACTACACATTTCAGGCTGGCCTTAAGCTCACTTTGTAGCCCAGGCTGGTCTCAAACTTGCAACAATCCTCTTGCCTCAGCCTCCTGAGTGCTGGGATTAAGTAGTTTTTAAAAACCTGGTTTATTTCTTCTTTCTGCAAATTTGACTGTTTGCAAATGAAATCACTTTCATTATATGTCCTGAAATACATTTTCTAAAATATTAGACTTACTTAATACAAGCACTTTTATTTTATTTTATTTTATTTTATTTTATTTATTTTTTGTTTGTTTTTTTGAGTCAAGGTCTTTGTAACCCAAACTGGTCTGGAATTTTCCATCTTGGTGGTTGAAGGACTCTGAGATTTCTCAGTAGATATACTTCCTTAGTATTCTAGAGATTCTTTAGCTGTTGTGTGGCTTATCTTGATAAGACTCTATTTTCCTTTTTCTTTGTCTATTTGTTAACATAGCCCTAAAATATCTTGTATACTCTTGAACCCCTGCTTCCAGTGAATATATTCATTATGAGATAATCAAAGATTTTGGTGTCACATGTCTACTTATGTTCTTGTTACTTTTTTGGTTCTCACCCTGCTTCTGATTTATTAGGTTTTACGTTTGGCACTGATTTTCTTGCTACTATTCTGACATTAAAATATAAAAATATTAAAAGCTGTCCACTTTTCTTTAGACCAAAATTAAGCCACAGTGCAGTCTTAAAACAATAAGTAGTCCATGTGTTTCACATTTGGGACTCTTGGCTTAGTCATGAGGAGCCTTAGGGAAAAAAAGCTTCAGTTACTCTTTCAAGTATGGTGACCTTGTGTGACATCTCAAGAGCTTAATGAATCGGGGCAATTCCAATTCCCTTCCTTTCTCTGAGCCCCATACCATTCCCTCACAAGGCGATGAGGATGCTATATACAAATGCCTAGCTGTACCTTCTGTAGTTCCTTTATGCCTTAAGGACAGGCATTGGTACCTCTTCTAAGGACCACTGAAGTTCCATGTGACTCTACCTTTATTAAACTGCTGATTAGGAGCCACAGTGGAGGAAGATTTGACCCCTGAACGTTCATGGATTTACACTCTTTTCCAAACAATCATCAATCAGGCCTTGAAAGTGCTGTATTTATTTCTTTCATTTTTCAAACAGAGGAAATAAAGCAAGTAATTGTTAATATATTTCTTCTCTATGACAATATGGAAACTTGTGACACTTCCAGGATTAGCTGGGGATATCTTGGACAGTGAATTCAGTAAAATTCTGCACAATCCTCTCTTTTCTGTCCAATTCCATACCTCTTATTGATTTGGTATCTACTGTCTTCCACCATCATTTCAAATGAGGCAATTAAAGCAACAATAGATGGTAAATAACTAAAGATCAGGCCCCATATAGCAAATTAGAGTCACAATAAGGGTTCTCAGTAATAAATTCCTGGTGAAAATGGAGAGGGAAGCATTATTACAGATTCTGGTCTTTGATTGCTGTGTGCTTCCTGCCTATGAATGTAATTCATCAACTGATTACTTTCAAATCAATTAAAGTCCTGGTGAGCTTGGGATCTCCTGACAATCATTGATGTATTTATTGAGCACCTTTGGCATACAATGCAATGTTTTAGGATTCTGTTTGATGGAACGGAAACAAAAATCTACACCTTTGACATATACTGTCTTATACTATAGTTAAAAAGCTAAATGTACTAAAATGACGCAAGAAACTGTATTTAATACCTATTTCCTCCATCCCACCCACAAAATGAAACTCTACTCTCTTTAATGATCTTGTCTTCTCTACAGTGTTTCCCATGACAACCAAAACCTCTTTTAATATGATCCCTCAAAATAAGGTATACTGTGCTTGAAATGTAGGTTAAACAAGAACCCATTTCCTTTATGTTCCCTTGGTGTTACGGTTTGTGTTTAGATGTCCTCACCTCCAAAGCCTTGTGCAGCAGAGGTGGTGCTTTCTCAGAGAAGGCTGAATCTAGAGTGTGTGACCCTAAGGTTAAGGGTATGAGATTAGTAATTCAGCCCACTGGGTGGTTTGGCACCACCCTAATCCTAGTAAGCTGGATATAATATAAAGGACAGAAAGAGATTTTTCTTGTCCCTTGTTGTTCTTCTCTGTGATGCCTGCCTATCAACCAGTTATGGACAGAAACTTCTACAAACTATGAGCTAAATAAACCTACCTTCCCTTAACTAAATTGAGCGTTGGGTATTTTGTCTCAACAATGAGAGAAAAGTAACTAAGACACTTGGCATATCTTTGCAGTCCAGTCACCCATTCCCTTGTGTTTCTCTTTTGTGTCATATTTCTTCTTGAGGTGAACTAGGTTTCAGTAGTGACCTTACGTTGTCCAGCAGACTCTTGGGCAGTGCCAATGCTGTTTGGTCATTGGACCACACTCTAAGTAGTCGGGGTCTTGTGGAATAATGAACAAAACCAAAAAACAAAACCAACCAACCAAACAAAAAAATCAGTTTCTTAATCATTCTTCCTATAAGAACATCTGATGTTCATATAGTACTTACTATGTAACTGACATTATATTAAGTGCTTTGCATGTATCAAGTCATTCCATCCTCACAATAGTCCTAGAAGATGAGATTGTTGTCAGCCCCACTTTGTAAATGGAGAAACCAAGACACAAAGTGAATTAATTTACCAAATGTCATACAATAAGTAACACAGCTGGAATTCAAATTTAGTCTTACTCTGGGGTCTGTATATATCCCCTACTTTATTCCAACAACTACAAACTTATCACTGTTTTCTGGACATATGTTTTCAATATTTCTCCTTAAAAGTGTAGAAGTCGGCTTGCAGATAATGTTCCAGTGGGATTGTGAACATGATTGTGTTGCTGATTCACCATTGGATTAGTTATACTGCCAATTTTGGGCCTCCAATAAATTTGATAATTGGAGCCAGTTCTCAAGAATTAGTCGTAGGATCCCCAGGCAGCTGTGGTTTGGCTGAGCAGAGGCAGAAAAGATGAGCTGAGTTAACAGTTCTGTAACTGATCACTGAGGCAGTAGAGAATCAGCTCCAAGACAAGCAGATGTTGTTCCTTGTGCAGACTGAGGGGAGAGATCAAGGCTGGAATGATGAGGTGGGTGGGTGCATAGAAAAAGGCTGGTGATTAGTTCCTGGGGGCAGGAAGCAAAATGGAGAAGTGGGGACAAGCTGGCATATTATGAATGAGCTAAGGCTGAAACAGGGAAGTCAGAAATTCATTCTTTCATTCAATTGGTATTAATTCGCAACCCACCACGTGACAGGCACTGTGCTACATGCTGCTGCAACAGTGATGAACAAGTTGTACCTAGTCCCTGCTCTCAGGGTGTTTAACTTCTTGGAAAGTAGACTGATAAGACCAAACCAAACTAGATATCAAACAAATAAAGTAGTTGCAGGACATGATGAATGTCCTAAAGGACACAGGGGCAGAGAAACCTACTTCAGGAGATTATTCTAAGTGCTTATATCTTGCTATGACTTAGGATACCAAGTTACAGAACTTCCGGGTATAAGAAAGACTTTGAAATGACCAGACACAATGGTTTACTTCACAGACAAGGGCATTAAAATTCAGAGAGTTTACACGAATTCCCTAAAATCACACTACTACTAGATGATGGCAGTTATCCCTAAGACACAGTTCTTGTTCTCCCAGTTCTGAGTTGTCTTTTCTGCAGTACAACCATGTTTCACATCCTCATCCAATCTAGGGGGAAGTAGAGATGAGGTTTTGCTGTGTTGCCTGGACTGACCTTAAAGCATCCTCCTGCCTCAGCCTCCCACATAGCTGGGACTACATGTGTCCACTACCATTGGGCCTAGCTTCTTCATTCCTTTTTGATGTCTGAGACCTAATATGTATTTGGTCCTGTTGCTTTATTTACCAACCTGAGGCTTTAATGTTGCCTTGGAAACTACTAATTTAGTGATTAGTAAATGAATTAATGTGACTTTTTTCTTTAGGAGGCTTTTTAAATTTTGAATCTTCTTAAAAATTCTGAGAGCTTGGAAAAAGCTGCGAAAGTACATAAATAAGTGTTGAGCAGGTCCTTTCTTAGCTTGTCCAATGTTAATAATGATCATGAGATTTGAACTTTTGAAGTTCATCCGTTTTATCGGTACTCCTGCATTTATAAACAGTGATCAACCCCATTCCTATTCAAATCTCCTGGTAAACCTGGATATAATAGGGCTTCAAGGATAGTAGGGGATCCAAATTTTTTCTAATGTTTTGAAGCATCTCAGTGTAGGACCAACAGCATTCATCTTTGTTAAATGATATATTCTGCAAGTCATCTCAGCTTCTCATTCAGCATGTATTAATACACATTTCCTAATTCACTTTACCTGCTACATAGTATCCATTGTATAAAAAGATCACATTTGGGGCTGAAGGTATAACTCGGTGGTAAAGCTCATGCTTAGCAGGCACCTGAAGGCCTGGAGTGAATCTTCAGCACCCCAAATAAATAATAATAATAAGTTAAATGACTGATAAAATTAGCAGATCACAGTTCACCCATTCTCTTGTTGATAGAGTCTTAAATTATTACATTTTTCTTATTACTATTCTTCAATAGTAATTTTTGTTGTGCTCTCACCAGAAAGTGTACATTTTTGGGGTGACACTGGTATAGAGAAACCTACCACACTGGCAATCGGTAGGAGTCTAGCATGTACAATTTGTACAGTACATAGTAATTGGTAATGATAATAATGACTACACTGCTGGTTTATGTAATTACTATACTATGCTTCTTTTTTTAAAAATATACTATACTACTTATGATTAAATAGCCATACTGCTTCTACTTACATATAAATTAGTATAAAACCATATGCTGTATTATGCTGACTATAGCCTCAGACAAAGTTTCTTGCATGTCTTTCTTTTTATTTTTGGCACTGAGGGTTGAATTCTGGGTCTTCCCACTGAACTACATCCTCAGTGCATTTTGAGCTAGAATCTTAATAAATTGAACTTTGATCCTCCTGCCTCAGCCTCCTGAGTGTTGGGATTATAGGTATGTGCCACCACACCCTGTTTTACTATATCCCCTGATTGCATTAAGAGGATGCAAGGGTTGTTGACCTATACCATCTAGGTTTGTGCAAGTGCGCTTTCTGGTGACAGAACAACAAAACCACCTACTGATTCATCTCTCCAAGCATATTCCCATCATTAAACGATACATCATTCCATAATCCTCCTTTTTAAAGGAAGTGCATCATTTAAATAAAAAAGAAGAGTAATTAAATTGAGGAACTATTTGAATGCCACAGATTTGCATCAATATTACTTCCATAAAGTCTTCTGGGATTTTTCTTTCAGTATTCTTTGTAGGTTTGGTTTGGTGTTCATGAAGTTCTTCAGCTGTTCTTTGTCATGGAAGTATCTTATTTCTCCATCCATTTTGAAGGACAGTTTTGCAGGGTATGTCAGTCTGGGTTGGAAGTGGTTTTCCTTTAGGATCTGAAAGACTTCACTCCATGCTCTTCTTGATTTCATTGTTTGTGTTGA
>PVJX010006302.1:0-78773 GCA_004027295.1 Dolichotis patagonum
TTGCTTCTTTTCATCAGTTTTGGCTTCAAAGTTCACTTTGCTGAATATATGATAACTATACTGTTTTTTTTTCCTTCTGGATTCCCATTCTATGGAATATTGTTTTCATCCTTTAATTTTTAGTCTTAACCTTTTTTGGGTTAAACATGTTTCTTGTATAGAGCATACTGTTGTTTCTTGATCCATTCTGCCCATCTGTCTTCTGATTGGGGAACTGAGACCATACATATTGAGAGTTATTTTTCCTCTTACTGACTCCCTATCTTTCTATTTTACTTACTTGCTCTCTCTACCTGGCAAATTCATTCTGTTAGCTCTTTCATCATTCTTAGCTCCATTGTCTCATTGTAAGCGTTATGGTCTCTCCTGGATGTAGAGCGTGGGACAGTGGTTCAAGCGAATTGTTCGACCTGATGTCAACACTCACAAGGTCTGGTTGCTCTCTACAGAGAGCAGGGCCAGTGTCCTTTCTGGCTTGAGCTTACACTGCTCAGTATCCCTTTCCCGTGAGAGTCCCCTGTGGTTCTGTCTCACCCAGTCACTCTGGGAGGGTAACACTGAAGTTCCTGAAGTTGCTGGCCAGGTCCATGCTTCCTCACTGGGTCTGCTGGCTTTCCAAGCTTAGCTTCTCTCCCTAGATGTTGTCGTCATCCAGGATCAGGTCAGATGATTAGTCCATTCCTCTTCTGCTCTGTGCCAATGGAATGGAAAACATAGAACCAGTTTACTTTTGGTAGATGGTGACAGCCTTGCCCTGGGGGACTGTTATGCAACTGGCATAGGCCTGTTTATTTGCATCTTCTTTTCCTTTTAAAAGGCTGAATTTTTAAAAACTCTACCTATTAATCTATTTGCCATTGCTGTAACAGTGCACCTGAAACCAGGTAATTTATAAAGAATAGAAGTTTATTTGGCTCACAGTTCTGGAGGCCAAAAGTCCGGGAGCAAGGTCCAGTGAGGGTTTCTCACTTCATCAAAACATGAAAAGGGATCATATGGTAAGATAGAGCAGTGTGATATTTCTGGTCTCCTTCTTAGAAAGCCATAATGCCATGATGGGGGCTCATTCCTGTGACCTCATCTAACTAGAACTAATGCCCAAAGATTTTACTTTCAAATAGAATCAATATATCAATTTGTGAATCAAGGAACCTTAGAACAGACATATTCGAGCCAAAGCATTCCATAAAGATGCTATTCAGTATCATGCAGTAAAATGATTTTTAAAATAATAGAGAAGACTTCTGGGAAGATGACAGAATGATAAACAGCCACAAATTAACCTCTCCAAATCCATAATCCAGACACTTGAAAATAACAATTTGGTAAAGAGAAGAGGAGGGGGTCCTTGGGAGCCAGGAGGGAAAACTGGAGCCCACAGAAAAAGTAGAGACAGACCTCAATGCAGAAAAAGGAGGGGACACTTCACACTTTCTCCCTGGCTCCCAGCTTGTGGCATGAGAAAGGAGGATCAGATCTACAGAGACACAGGGAGGGCGGGTCACTAGGGAGGCCCCAGGGAGAATGCACCAGTAGAACAGAGTAGTGATGTTCCATTCTACAACAGCTGATGAGTGATTGACTTCCATGTCCCCTGGAGAGGGTACCTTGTTTGATATCAGCTTAGGGAGGGGCCACCTGAACCCAGGACTCAGAGCAGCCATGGGTTGGCTTCACCTCAGGGCTCCCAGTGTTGAAATCCCACAGTCACTGGGTGAGGGACAACTTCAGGAGACGTCCAGGGTCAGGGAGCCATGGTCAAACTGGCAAGAGACACCCAGTGTTGAAGGCTGCATGACTCAGGCCCCAACCCTACAACTAGAGGGCCTGGATCAACCTGAACTTTTGTGGATTTGAAAGCACCAGAACAAGTACCCTGCCCTAGTCTACTGCAGTAGATCTGTGCTGGGATCATCCAGCACAGGTCGGGCCTCCTTCGTCTATCACGAGGGCAGAGTCATGCCCTGAACTGAGCAATGCCACGAAACTGTAGACCCAGAAGATAACCACAGGCTTGAAATCACAGGGAATCTTTCTCACTTTGCTTTTGGTTTTGTTGTTGTTCATTTGGTCTTTTCTTTTTTTATTTTTTTTATTTTTCATGAATGTAAACATGGTTTTTAGTTTTTGGAGCTGTTTTTGTTCTTGCTTTTTCCTTCTTCTCCTCCTGTCTTCTTCACCATTTCCTGAGACTTGGCTAATCTTTCTTTGTCCTTTGGTCTTGCTTCTTTCTCTTCTTTTGTTTCTCTGTTTTTTCTTCTTACCCCATTACAATTTTCTGTCCTTAGGGTAAGATCACTCTATTGAGTGGATGTGTATGTAAGAGTCTGATTTGTCTTAGATCTTGTTGTATAACTATAAAAATTCTTGTACTATGGTTAAAATTGGCAAATTAATAGTTATCACAAGTTGTAATAACTATTAATTTGCCATTTTCTAGGCTGTGCTCGATGCTCTTGTTATTACTGATTGTATTATTTTTAACAAAGGTGACGTAGTTGTTGTGCTGAGTTGATATTCCTTGTATGCTGATACCTAGGTTGTCTGGGGGTCATAAAAAGTACTGTAGTCTAATACCAAAGAATCGGGTGCTCGGCTAAACAGGTAGCAATCTTTCATCCCTAATAAACTGGGACAGACTCAAAAGCCAAAGCCAGCTACCACTAGAAGACACGTCTGCAAAATTAGTCATTTCCTAAAGAGGTCTCGATATTAATAGTAAAGCTACCTACCTACCTGTGAATAAGAACGCTCCTGCTAGCCCATGGGAACGGGCTGAAGGTTTGAATAAGAATTTCATCACAACACAACCTACATGGCTGGTAAACGTAGGTTGATAGATGTGGTAAGCAGGACTGTGCAAATGCAAACCACAATGAGATGCCATTATACGTCATGGGACTGGTACTGATTTAGTGTATCGATCCCTAGTGGTGTTGCTGAGGATGTAGGTGAAAGGGAACTCATCCAGTGCTGGCGGAAGTGTGCACTGGTGCAAGTACGTGAACACCTGGCTTGGAACCAGCTGATGACGGGATAGCACACACGGTCTATGATTTACCAGTTCTACTCTGAAGCTTTTACCTCGCAGGAGCGCGTGGCAGGTACACTCAGCTTTACCTGCAAGAATGTTCCTAGCAGAACCGGGAGCGTAGCTCAGAGACAGGACCCATAATTAGTATTTACGAAACCCAGAGTCTGATCCCCAGCACCACCACCAAAAGTGCACAGACAGTAAAAATGAATAAATTAAGATGCTTATGACATCAGGACAGTGATTAATTTTTGAAGGGAAGGGTATTTGGGGTGCAGCAAATTTTGTTGCTTTATGTGATGCTTATGTTGTAATTATTATTTAAACTGGGTATATGCTAATTCCATCCATTATATTTAAGAATTGTCTCAAAAAAGACATGAATTAAACCAAAAAATGGGGCTCAGTAAGTAGCTCGGTAGTAGAATGCTTACCTAACTAGGTTTGATCTCCAGTAATAAAAAGAACAAACACAAATTAACTTCAAAATTGACTTCCTGAAGACAATTCTATGTGATGGGAAAGCATTCACTTAGAACTGAGAATAAAAAGCAAGTTATAAAGCTATGCAGTGTGAACCAGTGTAGAAGGAAACATGCATATCTGAAAAAAAAAAACCTAAATGGAAAGATCTCAAAGTGGGAATGGATATATTTTCTTCTGTGTACACTCCCAAATTTTCCACATTAAACAGATATTAATTTTGTAGTTTTTTTTTTGTTTTGTTTTTGTTTTTGTACCGGGGATCGAATTTTGTAGTTTTAAACAGAGGGGAGTAAATGCTATTTACATTCTATGTTATGCATATAAGTGTGAAATAAGGCTTACCAAATTATTTCCATCCATTAGAATTCCGTGTGGGGAATGGAAACCACTCTAGCGTTTCCAGCACGAAGGCATTTGACAGAGAAGACGGGGAGCTGATCAAAAAGTCCTGTGAACCGAGCGACCTGGGCAGCAGAGATTTAGTGTCTCACAGCCCTGGAGACTGAAGTCTGAGACTGAGGTGTCAGCAGGGTCCTTGTGGGGCCAGGAGAGGAGATTTAGTTCCGGGGCTCCCTCCTTGGCTTGCACATGGCTCTGTCCCCGTTCTGTGTCTCTGACTCTGTGTCTCCCCTTTTTATTAGGAATCCTGCCATGTTGGATGGGGGCCCACTCTACTCCAGCACGGCTGCAGATCAGCTAATTTCATCTGCTGTGACCCTAGTCGTAAATAAGGTCACGGTCTAAAGAACTGGCAGTTAGGGCTCCAACACTGGAATTTAGGAAGGAGGCAGACACAGTTTAATTCTTAGCAGTGTTGTTCAGGTTTTTACGAGAAGTGTGTTTTTAATGCGAGCTGGGGAGAGCAGATGCATCACAGAGACCTCGAGGGCTGCTGCGCTGGCCTTGTGGAACCACAGTGCTCAGGGACATGTCTGAGGCCACAAGTGGACACCCAGTAAATACCCACAGACATTGCTTCTCAAAATACTCTTGCAAGCGCTTTGTTGGCAGCAGGCTCTACAAACCAGTGTAAAAAACCCTCTCCTCCCTCCACCGTCAGGGGCTTTTGTACAAGACAAAGGCGGACCCCCTGTACCGCCCCCTGCCCTTTTACCCTTCTACCGCTGAGTCCAGCTGCCACTTGGCAGGAGCTGGTCCCTGAGGCTGTGGGTTCCCACACCTCTTTGTCATTCTGGGTAGAGCTGGCTTGAACCTTGGAAAGCATTTGGAGAGCAGAGAGGCCCCAAGAGAAACTGATCTCTTTATCTTGCCCAGTAAAGGGTTGGCCTCAGAACTGGGACACATGTCTGTCTTCCTCCCACAGACGCTGCAGTATCCCCAGACAGGAAGTGGCTCTGGAGAGGGCAGCCGCAGGAGGACCTGGCCCCACTTTTCCCTGCCAGGCCTGTCCCCCACCGAATGATAAGCAGTCGTCTCCGGCCAGGGTCTGGGAGCAGAGCCACGTGGTTCCTGGGGGGTAGGTTTCTTGTTTCCCTCCAGGCAGGTGTTGGCAGGGATAATGCAGATGCCTTTGTCTCCACTGGGCATTTCAGAGCTTGGATTCTGTCCCTGGCCAGGTCCCATAGACACCTATTTTTCTCCAGCAGAAGAAGCTGCTCTTTCATGTCTGCAAATGGTCCCATTGCAGGACACCTCAGTCACTGGGAGAACAAGCTGGAAGGAGAGCTCCCCTTCCTCGAAGCAGGACTGTGGCTGGATGGGAAGGACCTTGGGGTCACAGTGTTTCAGCTTGATGGTGGAGACTGTGTCCCTGCAGTGGAGATCCTTTTCTCCCTGTCTCCCTTATTTCTTCCTCTTCCTCCCTTTCTGCCTCAAAGCTGTATGTGACGATGACTCTAGAACCGCTTTCTGCACAGTGCTGCTTCACCTCCTCCTGGCATCCTGCCACACTGTGTGCAAAACCTCCCCTGCTTCCCAATACCCAAAAGAGTGCTTCTCAAGCCACAGCTCAGCCTGCAGCCAAGAGTGATCAAGACCTTCCTGGTTCCATCCCAGGGGCGGGAATCAGATCAGGATGCTGGAATGCCAGGGCCTGCGTCTTACTTATTCACAGAGGTTCTTGTTTTTACGTGTGTGTGAGTGTGTGCTTGTGTGCGTGTGTGTGTGTGTGTGTGTGTGTGTGTGTGTGTGTGTGACCTACCCCATATATCTGAGACTATTCTGTCAACATTAAGAATGACATTTCTATTCTAGCTGTTGGATCAATGCCCTTTTTCATTGACAAGGCAAGTGCTTGCCATGGACACCTCATGATTAGCAAATTTCTGCTTGAATAACAAATATTTGATCAATGAAGGCGCTGATGATTTTTTTTTTCTTTCCCAGTTTTGCTCTTTTGAAACAGAAACAGCTAACTTTATCTTTTGTATAGAAGGAGGCAAACACATCTTTTCTTGGAGAAATGTCTCTTCAAGTTCTTTGCCCACTTTTGAATAGAGATGCTTTGGTTTTGTTGTTGAGTGACTCTGCAAGTGGTTTTGATGGAAGACAATATGAAAAAGCACCAGACTGAGAAGACGAGCCTTCTGTGGGGAGGCTAGGACCCGCTGTGACCCTCTCATTTCCTGCTTTTCTCAGTGAGTGTTTGGGTCGAGCAGGCTGCTTCCATCTCTCAGCCCCTGTTTGTACCATCCCAACAGCCTGGACTGCTACAGGAGGGACAGACTACTTGTTCTTTTTGCAGCACCACCCACCACCCTCTCCAGAAGTAATGTGATGGGCCCATGGGGTCTGGCATCCCTCCCCGTCCTGGCTACATTAATAGCACATGACTGGACTTCCCCGGTGTTAGTGCTGCCAACACCCTGGCCTCAGAAGTGGGCCTGGGATCTGGCCTATCAGGGCTTTATGGCGCTACTGGAGAAATAGCTCTGCTCAGCTTCGCAAGCTGGGATGGTATAATCCTGGACTACTAGTAGCCTCTTCTGGATAACATAACCGGTCTGCAAGGGGAATTTAAGGTGCACACACAAAAGTCAAGCTAAGGAAAGAAAAGAGAATGTGAGGGAGAGAGTGTATCACTGCTGTGTGCCTACATCCAACTGTACCTGAATGGAGCCCACCCCAAGAGATTCCTTTTCCTCCCTTACACTGGCTTGAATTGGGTTTATGTCATTGGTTAACTAAGACAAAAGAAAAAAACAAAAAGAAAAAATCCAGCCTGATCCAGATTCCTCCTTCCTAGTGCTTTCATCCTGGCCTCCACGTGTCCATCTGCTGCCCTTCGGCACTGCACCCCACCCAGCTGGAGCTTCCCTCTTTTCTTTCATGTCTGGCCTGAAGAGCTGTCATCTCTAGGGACCCCTGGTAGCCGAAGGGCTGGGGAGACTGCACTCCTGGTCTCCCAGTTCCCAACCCACTGCCCACCTTGCCCCTTAACCACTTGGTGTTTTGAATGGCAGAGTGTCCTTAAGAGAAAAATGATCCTTCAGTGGCTGACATGAACTGACCAGGGACGTGTCCACCTCTGCTTCCCTGCCTGGGCTCCACTGAGGCCCTGGGGTACCTGAGGCAGCATCCTCTGCCCACACCTCTAGGCTCACCATGGGCAGCAGCTTGGCAGTGCATGGGGTCCTAAGGTGAGTGACTCTGGAACAAGTGGCCTGGTGTCTTGTGTTGGTTTAGGGTGTGTGGCTGTTTTCTTGTGCAGCTGTGTTCTCCCTGGAGAGTTTCCACCCCCAGCCCAGGAAGGGGAAGCCGCCTACGGGTGTCAGAAGGGCTAAGCCACCCCATGGGAGCCGGAGGTGAGTCAGTCCCTGGGGCAGGGGCCCTGTCATGAAAGAGAGCAGGATGGAGGTGGTGCTCTGGGGGAAGGGATAGGGGAACAGCCACCGTGGGGTTTTGGAGTCTTGCTCGGGAGGTCAGTGGGAGGGTGCAGCCCCCCAGTTTGGTGATAACAAGTGGGTGTACATGATGCACTGGGAAGCCACGTCCCTGGGGTGGCAGCCACGATGGGTGGAGGCCTGGACCCTGCCTGCAGTGTTCAGAAGGGACAGCCCCTGGCTCCTGGACGACCCTGAACCTGACCCACCAGTGCTGGCCTCCCTTGCCCTGGTGTTGAGGGGAGGCCCGCTCAGTTCCCACATTGTGTACCCTGGGTTGCACCGTGGGGATGCGTTCCAGCCTTACTCGCTGAGTCACTTTGGAAGTTTAGAAATTTTTATTTGCAAAACGAAGAAGTGTTCCTTGCACTGAGGTTTCGAGGAAGTTGTGGGCTACACAGGAATGGCAGTGTCACTTGTCTTCAGCTGTGCGGATGTTGGGAATGTCTGCGTCCTCACGGAGCTGTCAGAAGCCTGCTTCTCCCACACTGCAGCATCTTGAGCACCAGAGCTCAGTGGATAAGAGACAGGAAGGAACAGAAGAGAGGGAGAGAAATGGGTGAGAATGCAAAGCACTCACGTTTATGGAGGAGTCCTAGGCAATGGGCACTCCTCTGAGCAGTATCGTTTCATTGCATCGCACGAATCACGTGAGTGAGAAGCTAGTGTTGCCCCCTTTTATAGGCGAGGCCCAGGGCTGAGGCTCAGAGGAGTCGCGCCTGGTAATCAGAGCACCCCACAGGAGCCGGAGTTCTGAGCAGGCTGGAGTAGAGGTGGGGGCCGCTCCCGGCTGGTACGGCTGTTTCTTGACTGGGACTGGAACTGGGGACTTGTCACTTGTCCATGGGCCTCTGTGTCTCCATCCGTAAGGAGAAACAGTCTGCCCCACCACATCCCCCTTGGTAGATTCTACGCATGATGCTATTTTGGGGTGTGGAGATGACCATGCTCCCCAGGCAGTCCTGGGTGGGAGGTGGGGAGCCTCCAGCACATGTGTCGTTCCTCCGAGCCTCAGTTTCCCCACTGTGAAATGGAAAGACTTATACTTCACAGTTGAGAGGAATGACCGAGATCTTCAGGGGAAAGGCTGGACTGATGTCACTTCTTCAGTCCAGGCCAGCTCAGGGCCTTTCCCTGCCTTGGCCGGTGGCGAGTAAGATCAGGAGGCCTGGGGGAGGGGGGTTGGCCTCAGTCCTTGCTGTGTGAGGAACTGGCCCATGCCTGGCACCAGGGACTTCCCATGCCTCGGGGACCTGGAGCCAGTGCCCCCCATCTGTGCTGCTCTCACCAGCTTACGGCTCCCTCCAGCCCCATCCCTCCCCTGAGCATAGCCCTGGGAACAGAGATGGAGACACGGTCCTCAGGTTCATGGAGACACCCAGGATTCTACAGTCAGAGGTCAGCACAGGGTGGATGCTGGGCAGCCCACCGAAGAGAGGACACGAAAGGTCCCTCCGTCCCTCCTCTGAGCTAAGGGACAGCTGCAGGGAAGATGTTTGTGACAGAAGGCTGAGTGTGAGACGCGGTGTCAGTGCTGTCTGTAGAGCGTCCCCAGTCCTGCTCATGGTGCTTGGAGCTGGTGGCTAAGGCGGTGCCCATGGGGGAGAAGAGGGGAATAAAAGAAGGCTTGCTTTTCAATGAGTACAACTTCCATGTTTGCTTCTTTTTCTTTTTAAACCAGAGAGGGTAAGGGTTAATCTTTTAAGGTTAATATTGAAGCTGGGGATAGTGGTGTACACCTGTGGTAATCTTGGCCCTCTGGGAGGCTGAGGCAGGATTGCAAGTTCAAGCCCAGAAAAGACAAGTTAGTGACTTAGAGACCCTATCTAAAAAACAAGAAACAAAAAACCCTGGAAATGTAGCTCAGTGCAAAGGCCCTGGTTTCAGTCCCCACTACTGCGAAAAGGAAAAGCAAAAAATCGAGAAGGATCCCAATTTTGTTGCCTCGGCAGAGGTTGTGACCAGCCCCTCTTCATTGGCTCACCGGGAAAACACGCTGAGCCCCACCCCACCCCCGAGGCTGTGGGTTCACCTCCCACCTCGCCCCTTCCCTGCCCACTGCTCCTTATAAGAATGAGATCATCTAAGTAAATCCGCTGTGACCGTGAGAGGTGAGGGTGGTAAGAACCAGCAGCTGCTTCTTGATGTGTGAGCTGGCTGCTGTGGAAACAGCTGATAAAGCTGAGTCCCCTCAAGAGTCGCAGTGAAACCGGATGAGGGCACGACAGCCGTGAGTGGCTGCAGACCTGGTCCCGCAGGACCATCGTCTCTGGCTTCACACAGGCCTCGAGGTTCCAGCTTCACTTTAAAGGAAAATATGTTGGAAATTCTAGCTCTGCATCCTGGATGTGATTTATGCAAAGAGGGGCTGATCTGGGATCCCACCCAGTGGCTGTTTCTCAAATACTAGGTCTTGCGCCTACATCAAAAGTATTACCACTGAGTATGTTTTCAGTTTAAAGCTTTAAGTGATCATGGTGACTTTCCTGTCTCAGCCCGTTATATGTGGCTAGAACGGAATAATGGAATGGGTAGTTTATAATCAGCTGCGATCTCTCTGTCTCGCAGTTCCCTAGTGGGGAGGCCTGCGGTCAGGAGCCACATGTGGCAGGGGCCTTTCGCTGCATCATCCATGGCAGAAGGTGGGACCTCAGGGTGGAGAGAGACAGAGAGGGAGAAAGGCTGGGAGGGAGACAGAGCTAAACTTGTTCTTTATCAGCATTCGTTTCTTCAATCCATTCAGGGGGACAGAATCCTAAGGAGGGCGTTAGCTTGGCTCTGGGTTGGATGACAAAGATCATGGTGGTCTTACTTTGTTGTTCACAGACCCAAGAGGAGAGGGAGGGTGTGGAGAGCAGGAAGAGAGCTAGGTCAGGGCTTGGGAATTTCCCCTCTCCAGTGCCCATCTGTGGGTCTCTTGGTGTCCCTTAAGGACAGGCAAAAATCCCGGTAGCCTGTGATAAGGGACAGAAGAGAGAAGATGAAGAGGAAGACAGGCAGGAGGGAAGGGAAGAAGAAGAAGAGGAAGGGATGGGTGAAGGGAAGAATTTAAAGAAAGAAGGAGTGAAAGGGGGAAAATAGGGCAGGAAGAAGGGAAGGTCATCTGTTCTCCCAACTGCGCTGTACACAGCCTCCTTCCGGTCACAGGCAGGCACGGGCCACTTTGTGTCCCTCTGTTACTGACATTTTTAAACTCCGTACTGGACCCCATCAAGGGAACAGCCAGGCACTAATGGGGCCTTCCTTCTGTTTTTGGACTTGGGGTCAGTCCCAGGGTCAGGTTAAATGGTCTAGAAAAATCTGACTGGAGTAACTTTGACTGTTACTCCCCCCCCCCAATCGTTTCTTTCAGCTACTCTACCAGACATGGGGACTCCAAAAAAAGATAAGATATTTGTATGGTGTTTTAAAAGATAGTTGGCAGATTTATAGTCAAAGATACCGTGTGCTCATTTGCAAAACCTGAAGTAAATTTCTCGTGGCTTTTAATGTCCGAGGGGGCAGGGGAAGCCCACTGGAGTATCTCTTCCGTCCTCGGAAGACGCCAGCCTTAGTGCTTCTGGAAAGTTCTAATCAGCAGCTCTGTGCTTGTGGGGCCAAGCTGGCGTGGCAGGAAGGCTCTTGGGCTCCGTGGCTGATATGCTTATCGGGGGACGGTCTGCTGGTTGAGTGCCTGGGGTGCAGCGCAGTCTGAGGACGTGGTGAGGGGTGTGCATGTGCGCATGCGTGTCTGCTGCTTCCTAGCTTGCCCTGCAGTGGAGGAGAAAAACTGCTGTGGTTGCGCCCCAGGGTCAGGGGACCTCAAGTCCCCAGGGCTCTTGCTGTAGCCCCTCAGGGGGTGCAGGCTGTGGCCATGCTGAGGGAGCCCCAAGAAGGTGGGAGTCTCTGCTCAGGCCAGCAGCCCAGCTGAAGGTCCTGAGGGAAGAGGTGTGTGGGACCCTCAGAGAAACAAAGGGACAAACGTCCAGTCAGCATCTAAGCCCAGAGGGTGGAGGATGTGTGCAGGATGGCCTTGTCCCCAGAACTTTTTCTGCCATCCTCCCCTGGGACACAGGGGCCCGTGGCTCAGGGATGAAGGGGCAGCATTCCCAGCACGGCAAGGCTGCAAGCCTGTGCAGAGACAAGCAGCCCTCCCTCGGATCCCGCTTGGATCCAGGCCTGCTTCTGTGGCTCCTCAGAGGGAGGCCCCAGGGCGTGATGATGTGGCACAGTTTTCCTCCGCCTTGGGGACAGGGTATGAGGCTATGTGGGGACAGGAGCCTAGAAGGCCTGTGGCTGATCATTTGGTGCAAATGTCAGACCAAACCAAAACCACTTCCTGGGAGGGGGTGCCCAGGGTGTCAGCAGCTCGCTGTCTACCAGTGCTGAGCGCACCGGGGATTCCTCTGCTAGCAGAGCCCGCCTTCCCAGGACCGACCCTGACAGCTTCTAACAGCGGCATCGAAGACAGCAAGCAGCATAGCACTAACTCATGCTCATGTGGTTTTTAAATGGCATCGCTGGGACAATGTGGAAGGTTGACCTGATGGTGGAAAGGTTTATTGTGGTTCCTGGTTTCAGAAACAAAAGGTTGGCTGCTCCGTGGCATCAGGCCTGAGCTGAGGCAGAGACATCGAGACAAAGGGGCAAGTGGAAGAGAAGAGCTGCCCAGCTCACTGCAGCCATGAAGTAGAGAGGCAAAAGCCAGACAGGAAGGGCGGGGCACGAAAGCTGCCTTTCCAGGCCCCGCCCCAGTGATCCGCCTCATCCAAGCAGGACCACCAGCTACTATGTATGCGGAGCTATGCAGTCATCAACGCGTTAGTTAATACATGGATGAAGTCAGAGCCCTCCTGGTCGAATCACTTCTCAAAGACCATCATCACCTGGTAGCCAAAGCATTGAAGCCCTATACTCAGACTTTGCATGGGTGCAGTGATGGATGCTGATACCTGTCCTCACCTGAGCAAACTCACAGGCGCTGGCGCCTGGAGCAGGGGCTCTGAAGCCACTAGTCCGGAACTGTGTGCCTGCACTGTCACTTATCAGCCAGGCACTTTGGTCATTTATTCTGCTGCAATTAACCTCCATTACTTCACCTGTTAAATGGGTTTATAGCCCTGATGGGTGTGAGAATCACAGTTACACTCACAAACACAGGCAGTCACGCACCTCCCGGGCCTTGGTGCACAGACAGGGGACAGGAGTGCCCAGCCCCAGTCCTCTGTCCTCTCAGTGAGGGCTCAGCAAGTGCCCTCACTGCCCTGGGTGAAGGACGGCATGGATGACCACGCACCCTGCCCCACGGGCTCCTGGATGTCCATGCGGCAGTCACGTATGGATGCTGGGGTCTCAGCCGTGCCGCGTGAGGCCAGCACTGTGTGTAGGACCGTGGTGCTGGGCAAACAGCACCCACCCCTCCAGCAGCTCCCACTCCAGGGCTCTGCGCCTGAGCCCCCTGGCGCCCCGCTTTGGCTATGGTAACTGTGTTAGTTGATCTGGAGACTGTCCAGATTCTGCGTAGTAGTGGTTCCCACTTCTCTGCGGGGAGCTACATTCCAGGACCAGCTGCGGATGCCTGAGACCATGGGTAGCGCTGCAGCCTCGGCCGACTTCTGTGTTCTCCTGTGCTCACCCGTGGGGAAGGCACGTTCACACACTAGGCACGGGAAGAGCCCCAAAGCTACCCCGACAGAGCAGTGTAGCCGTATGCGGGAATAAAAGTTATTTGCGATCTATTGATTGTTGATCGTTGATTTCTGAACTGTCCCATTTGATATTTTTCTGACTGCAGTTGACCATGGGTAACTGAAACCATGAAGGTGACAAACCTGGGTAAGAGTTAGCTGCTGTCCTCAGCTTCCCCCTCTGCCCTGAGCTGGCCGGGGACTTCACTGTCCTTACGAGAGCCCTTACGGGAGCCCTTGTTCTGCTGCCCAAGGCCACCATGCGGTGTTTACTGCACCGCACAGGTACGATGCTTGCTTAGACTTCAAGTTTGGTTTGTGGCCCCTCTTCCATAGCTTGGAGCACTGCGGGCATGGCTCCGTGCTTTTCCTGTTTCCCTACGGGTGGCACTGGGAAGTGCTTGGCAGCCTGTCTACCTCATGGGGCTGCACTCTCCAGGAAAAGGAATTTCCTTCTCTCCTTCCCCACCCTCCCGTGTTCCCCTCCAGCCAATGTCCCTTTCTCTGCTTGTTCTTTGAAGGCAGGGCCACATGTGAATTTAAGCTCACTCCCCTTGGCCCACCATTTCACACCTCTCTTTCTGTTTCTTACCTCTCACATCTCTCTGGCTCCCCTGTGCTGGTTGATGACACCCTTGATACCATTTGGTTATAACATGGCTGCTCTATCTCCAGCATGACATCTCCTTTCCAAGCAGGAAGAAGAGAAAAAAGAGATAGGCAAAGAAACAAAGGCAGTCTTTTTTTCCAGTAAAGCTTTGGCTTTTTATTTAGATAAGATTATTTTCCATAGAGTCTTGCACTTAACATTGTATTTGCCAGACCAGGGTCATAAGGCTACCACTAACTGAGAAAATGACTATTTTACGTTGGTGTATTTTACTCCCACCCAAATCTGAGCTGTTAGTAAGGAAGAAGGAGGGAAGGGTCCCAGAAAGGAGCTGGCAGCCACTGCCCCACGCGTCACCTCTTTGCTGCTCAGTGCTCCCTCAGCCATTCCTCCCCCACACAGAAACACAAGTGTCTCAGCCAGGCCTAGTGGAATTCCACTGGGCTGCATTCTGGGATGCTGAGGGAGCAGGACCAGAAGATCAAACCCAGCTGGGGCAGCTTAGTGACTTAGCAAGACTGTCGAAAGAAAGAAAGAAAGAAAGAAAGAAAGAAAGAAAGAAAGAAAGAAAGAAAAAAGAAAGAAGGAAGGAAGGAAGGAAGAAAGAAAGAAAGAAAGAAAGAAAAAGAAAGAAAGAAAAAAGAAAGAAAGAAAAAAGAAAGAAGGAAGGAAGGAAGGAAGGAAGGAAGGAAGAAAGAAAGAAAGAAAGAAAGAAAAAGAAAGAAAGAAAGAAAGAAAGAAAGAAAGAAAGAAAGAAAGAAAGAAAGAAAGAAAATGAGCACACACTAGTGTCTCCCTGAGCGGGCAGCCAAAGTCTTGTCCTGCTCCTTGTGAGCTGGGTTCTGCCTCAGGCCCAGCCTGGGCATCCTGAGCACCTGGGACCTTATGACTAGGTGACAGGTGACCTGCTCAGCACGCTCGGTGTCCATGGCTGGCTGGAAATGGGAAGATGCAGCAACAGCCCCACCTACAAAGAGCAGGTTGGCGGGACCACCCAGCAGTCACCAAGCTAGAGGCTGGCAGCGGGACCCTGCCTGGCACCTGCTGTGCTCTGGGAGGATATGCCACCACCATTGCCCTCTGCCAGCTTGGTTCTGCCCTCAGGGGCATCCTCCAGGGGCACACAAAAGGTGGGCCAGAGGTGCAGGCCACCCTGGGGCCACACCTTCCTGTTGCTGTGAGTTTGGGGTCCTTGAGGCTGCTTTGAGCTGTTTGCTAGTCAGTCACCTCATTTAGGTTGTTTTTGTTAGGACTTTCACTCAAAAACTTGGTTGGCTTTCAGTCTTTCATTTTTATATTTCATTGCTTAAGAGAAATCATAGCTAACTGCCTCTTCTAATCTAAGTCTTACACATGACTATATATATATATATATATATATATATATAATTTTTTAATCCACTGGGCTTTCTACCTTTGGCCTGGTTTTGAGTTGAATCTACACTCTTTTTTGTAGCTCACTTGACCCACACCGTCTGCTCCAGCTGGCTTAATCTTGCAGGGGGCCAAGCATGACACGTCTCTTCTGCCTCAGGCCATTTGCTCATACAGCTGTCCTATTTCTCCTTTTTTTCTCCCTTTTAATTATGGTTTCATTCTCCAGTGTCTCAGTCATGGATCTCGATGTCACATTGTGGAAGAGGTCTCTGATCACTCATATCATTACCCTCTCCGCCCTTTGTTTATTTGCTTTATAACACTGAATACTTCCCAGCGCCCTAGTCACTTTAGTCTCTCCCCACCTTCAGTACCAGACCCATTAGGGCTGGGACTCGCCTGTCTCATTAACTGACTAGAAAAAGTAGCTACTCCTTAAACAGATGCTGCTTCAGTTACTTGGCGCTTTGTTCCTGAAACATATCCTAGCACCCAGTGCTCCAAAACATCCTCACTGCCTCGCCTGGGCCTGAATCCTAGTGACAGTTGTCTGTAGGATGTGTTTTATGTAGAGAACTGGTTTTGCAAACCCCATGGCCCACTCAGCTCTCAGGCTGCATTTACAACAAATCGATCTGGTCTTCAATCCTTTAGTAACCAGCAGGGAAACAGCCGAGCGTCTCGCCCTGAGGTGTGCACAGCCTTGCTCCTATGCTGTGAATCGGTGCTCTGTGGCCGACCACACACTTGTAAAGGATGGCTCCGTGGAAGCCACAGGCCCTCTGCCTCCCTGGCACATTGACATGTGTCGTGAAAGCTCTGCCAGACAACAGGTGAGGCGTGTGGGGAGCGGGTCTCCCAGGCAGGCCCAAGGTGGTTTGATCTGTGATGTGTTGGCCTTTCCCTTTGAGGACAAGCTGGAGCCTGCGTGCACGACGGTTTTGTTCAGGCTTGTCCAGTTATGAGAAGGATCCTCTGCACCTCAAACCCCCGGTTTATAGCGCAAAAGGAGCTTTTCACACATTGTAACTACATGGAGTATTTATGAGGCACCAGCGGTGTGCCAGTGCCGTCCCCCCAGGCTTTACTGATTCCATCTTCAGCTTTCACACACTTCTCCGTGTGAGTGGGTCTGCGTCTGACTTAGCTCACAATGGAAAACCTGGGCCTGTGGCCAAGACCCCTGCCCTGCCAGCTCCTTTCCTCTTCATCTCCTCAGAAACCGGGTCCCAGAAGGCAGCCTTTCCAGGCTTCTCTGCAGGTGAGCTCATGCCTAAGGGCTTCTGAGTTTGTTTTTGTTGTGGATGTGGAGAGTCGGCACCCTGGAAACTGGGACCACAGGGAAGTGGATGCCTGAGTGATTGGGCCAGTGCAGGTCCTGGGTCATCTCTGGGCCTCCCACAAGTTTCCCTCAGGGGTTCTGAGACAAACCCAGAATTTGGATTGACAGTCCAGCCCACCTGGGGTAGCACAGACTCTTGGAAGAGGAGGGACCTGGATAGACCTCAGCGTTTCCCATTTACTCTCTCCGAGAGGCGGTCACTCCACGTCTGTCAGGACTGTGGCTCATTTATTTTTTAATCTGCAGTGCTTGCAAGGGAGAAGTATGAAGCAGATGGAGCTGATGATTAGAGAGATGAATGGATGGTAAGTAGGTGGAAAGATGGATGGGAGGATGAGTTGGGTGGATAGGAGGATGGGTCATAGATGGAGGGGGTAGATGGATAGATTGATGCACAGATGGACAGATGGGTGGGATGGGTGACTGGAAGGAACGAAGGAAATGATGCATGGATATATGGCTACATTGATAGGTAGATGGATAGATGGGTGACTGGAAGCTTGGGTACATGGGTAGATAGATGGATAGATGGTTGATTGGGTAGTTGCATAGAAGGGCAGATAGATATATGGGTGATGGGTGCATGGGTACACAGATAGATGGGTGGATGGATAGGTGGGTGGATTAAATGTATGGGTAGATGGCTAGATTGGAGGGTGGAGGGTGGATGGATAGGAAGATGGGCTGGATAGTGGTACCTGGATATGTGGATAGATGAGTGGATGGATCAATGTGTGGATGAATGGTTGCATGAGTGAATAGGTGGATGGATAGATGGAAGGGTTAGTAGATGGGTGAGTAGATGAGGAAGTTGAATGAGGGAGAAGATTTGTCTCCAGTTGTGCAGTCAGCTATCACAGAGGCCAACATCACCCCAAAGTCAAGGACTTTGTTCTCTCACAAAGCCAGGCTTTTGTAGTTAAGTCTTGGATGTCATTTCTCTTCCCAGAGTCTCACTGTCCTCCTACGAAAGCCCAAGTGTACAAGTGCATGCTCTGTTCTCTATTGCGCTGTCCCCATCAGCAGGGCAGCAAATTTGAAATAACTGCCCACCTGAGTGGCTGAAGTGATGGGGTAGCACAAAGTGTAAACAATCTTTCAAACAGAAAATGAAGCACTTCTTAATATGTTAGAGTACCGTACCATGGTGCCTTCTTATCTGTGAATGATATGTTCAAGGGCTCCTATGTTGTCTGAAGCCACACCTAGCAGCAAAGACTGTATATACTGCATCTATCTATTATCTATCTATCTATCTATGATAAAGCTTGATTTGTAAATTAGAAGAAGCAAGAGATTAACAAAATAACTACTGATAAAATAGAACAATTATAATGATATACTGTAATGAAATTGTCAGCACACTACTTTCACACTTGGGGGATGTTATTAAGGAAAGTAAAGGTCACTTTAACATAGACACTCAGCTGCTGCAACAGTTGAGCTGGTAATCAAGGTGGTCGTGAGGTCACTAACAGGTAGGTAATGTATACACCATGGATACATTGGACAAGGGTGGCTCAGATTCTAGAAGAGACAGAGTGGGACAATGTGAGATATCATGCTAACTGAGAATGACATGCAAATTTAAAACTTATGAATTATTTATTTCCAGAATTTTCCATTTTATATTTTCAGACCAAGGTGAGTCACAGATAACTAAATCCTCAGAAAACTTGGGGAGGGTGTTCAAACAGAAATAGCTCCCTGTGGGTTGACAGATGTCTTTCTGTTAATGAGGGGGATGCTTCTTGGCCTGAAAGGCATTTGGATCCTGTGGGACTGGAGGGAAAGACAGAGTAGAGGGATGGGACAAGTCAGTCTGAAAGCCCCTTTTGAAATCTTTTGGGGTCCACCCATCAAAGTAGATGCCAACTCAAGTCAGGCCCCCCAAAATACCAGTGCACACTGTCTCCTGCCACTTTTGGCTGGTTTGACATTTTCCGTTCATGCCTCTCAACTCTGTGAAAGAATAACGTTTTCACTTGTGCCTCGTTGGGCCCTGGAGACCACAGGGTCTATAAGGGAAAAGGGAACATATGTATTTCCTCACTGACCATCACAAGGGTTGGTATATTTAAGCTATAAAGGCCCTCTGTGTCCCCACAGAAGCTGGGGCTCTGTTGCCAGCCCCAGGAGTCCCAGGGGTCTGGAGGCGCAGGGAGTGATGTATTTTTTCTTGGAACAGTGGGTAGGCAAGCGTTGGAGCTGCCAGGTTGTGACGTGTGCTTGTGATGCCCTCTGAAGCCTGTACACGTCCCCAGGCTCTTCCAAAATTCAAGGTGGTCCCTCTCTCTGCCTGCAAGGCCCATGGTTCCCCTGGGCTTGTGCGCATGACATCAGTGGTGGCAGTTCTGGGGAACACCTGTGAACTTGTGAAATGGGACCCTCACAGAAGTCGTATTTAAACTGGAACTACATCTTCACATTTAGGAACAAATGGTGGGATTTTGGATGTCAGCTAGTGGGCGGGTAGCGTTCTCTCTCTCTTTCTCTCTCTCTCTCTGCACACATTTCTCCCAGCATTCCTGACATCCTCTGGGTTTAAGGTCTGACTGCAGGGTCAGGCGAAAGGAGGGCTGGTGCAACCTCCCCTTAGCTAAGAGGGACTAACCTAGAAAGGCCCCCACTCTACGACCCTGGGTGGTGGCAGGAGCCACACTCTGCCAGGCCTAGTCTGCCGGGGCATTGGGTCTTTCCCTATCAAGTGAGCATACTGAGGACGCAGAACTCCCTGGGACAGTGGCTGGTTCAGAGTTTGGAGAGCAGTGTCAGTTCAAGGTGGGTCTGAGACCGCTTATGCAAGAAGATGAGAAGTGCTCAGAGATTTCTCAGGAAATTGGAGCACACCTGTAATGCCAGCCACTTGACGGGCTGAGGAAGGAGGATTGGAAGGTTGAGCCTAGCTTGGGCAATTTAGCAACCACCTTGGCTCAAAAAAGTGTGGCGATGGCTGGTAATGTAGCTGAGTGGAAAGTGGAAAGGCTGTGGGGTCAATGCATGGTACTGAGGAAAGCAAAAAGATCATGGCTTTTACCGAGTATAAAGTGTCACGTGGACGAGTCGCCGGCTCACTGTGTAAGAAAGAAAAGCTGAAAAAAGAAAGCAGAGGGAAGAGCCCTTTTATCGCCATTGGAGGGGAGTGTGACGACTTTCCTGGAGGAGCAGGAAGAATGTGAGCTAATGCAGCAGGCAGGGGAGCAGCAGGACACTGCCTGCAGCCGGCGCGGAGAACAGCTGGTTCAGGGAGGCTGGGCCGCTGAGGAGGTTGTGGACTGGGACGAGCCCAGGCCAGTGACCCAGTGGGTAACGTGTGAGGAAACCTACAGTTCACTGCATGGACCCCCACACCCTTCACCCACAGGGCCCGAGTCTCCCTGGCAGGCAGCTCCCCAGCACCTTTCCTTCCAAAGGGCTGCCTGGTGAGGGCCCCTGTTCCATCTTCTGGGCATCTCTGCTGGCTCCAGGAATGGAAGGCAGGTGATCGGGTTACCCAGGCATCCGGAGGAGCAGGAGCAGCTCGGGCTCTGGGAACTGGATCCTGGTGAGCCGCCTTGCTCTGAGCAGAGAGGACTCCTTCAGGGTGGCAGGCAGGGCCCAGGGCAGGGAAGTTGAGAGGTTCTGAGAGCGACGTTCTTTTGTGTGGCCTTGGGCCATCTCTGGACCTCTCAGGATCCTCACCTGAAAAATTGGGGGTGTGTGAATTGACAGCCTGGCAACCCTGCATAATTTATGAAATAACTGCACTGCAGAGGTCTTGTTGCTGTTGCCCCTCAGCCTCTCTTTGCCTTGAACGAAGTCTAAGGTGACCTGAGCACCGCTCGACAACCAAGTAGCTTGAAATTCAGTACAACCCACAGACAGAACCCAGGCAGCTGCCAGGAGCAGGACCCCTGAGTCCTACTGTTAAGCGACAGAGGCAAGTTCAAACCACTCACACAGGTACAGGACATGGACACGCACAAAACACATATGCGCACGACACACACACACACCATGCAGGGTGGTGAGCATGTGTGTTCTAAGCATGGAGAACAGCAGGGGGGGCTGACCCCGCTCAGCTCCTGGGGGTGGGACAGGCACAGAGCAGGAGGTGTGCGCTGAGGCTTGGTTTGTCTTCATGCTGCTCGTGGAATTCAAGGCACCAGAGGGAGTCTGGCAGTCAGCCGTGTGTGTGTGTGTGTGTGTGTGTGTGTCACTGTGCTTCCTGGAACACTGACATATGAAGAAGCCACTAGAGTGCTAGATGCCCCCATCCTGCAGTGTCCCCCGTCACATCCACTCTGTCCATCCAGGTGCCAGAGTTCCCTTCCATACCTCCATGTGCAAATGCAGTGACCTTGTGCTCCTGGTTTGGGCAGCACGTCCTACCTTGGGGGATCTGGAGGTAGGCTGGCTTGGTACTATTAGCCCATTTCACAGAGAAGAACAACTGCCCAGAGATCCTTGAAGACTTGTCCAAATTCGCACAGCTCGGAGTCCCCTCTCTGGATCCCGTGCTCTTTCCAGGTCCTGGCTGTCCTTCACTCAGCCCCTGCAGAGCTGCCCAGCTCCCCGATCACGTAGCCCCTTATTCTTAGCCTTCAGTGCCTCCCCACAGTCCTGCTCTTTCCTTTCCAGTGCGTTCTCAGGACATTGCCCGGTGCCAGCTCCCCAAATGCCTGACTTTGGGCTCTGCTCCCACCCACGTCGCCCACGGTCACCACTCAGAATATGCTTACCACCGGGGATTAGAGTGACAGTGACCTCTTCCTGGAGGAAGTGGCCATGGAGATGAGCAGGGGCAGGAAGCACGGGGCCAGGTTGCCTGTGCTCGCCTTGCCTGGATCTCTAATGCAGGGGCTGTTTCCAGGCCTTGACATCAGGTTTCTCAGTGAAGAACATTGTTTCCTACTTCCGGGTTACGGGTGATAGGAGAGTGATAATAGCTAACGCTTAATAAGAGCTCCTGTGTGCTGGCTGTTACATATGTGCCTCATTTAGCTTACAGACACCGTGGACTTACCCTTTCCCTTTACAGGTCCGGTACGTTGTCCTACCCACGCGCATCTTCCGTGTGCTCAGATATCGTCTCTCCCAGGTCCCCGTGGGAGTTGCCCACTGGAAGGGCAGGGCAGGGCAGGGTAGGGAGTGTGCTGGCTACAGGCCCAAGGCAGTGCTCCCCTTGGCTGCCCTGTGTGTCTCATATCAGTGCCACCTGTGGACAGAGTCTGGGGTCAAAAGAGAACAGATATGTGAGCATCATAGCCAAGAACTGACAGCCCTCTGCTGAATAAATGATCTTCCCTGGTCAGGGCTCAGAGCCGTGTTTGGGACCTGAGTGTCACCTCCCCTGGGGCTAGGATATCCTTTCCAAACAACACCATGCCAGTTAGAGAAGCAAACAGGGCAAAAAATATGAGCAGATGGTTCACCAACGCAATGGGTTCGTGAAAAGGATCTCAGCATCATGAATCATTAAGGACAGGTGAAGCAAAGCTATGCAAAGGTGCCCTGTATACTTATTAGAATAGTGAGGGCCCCTGTCCCATCTTCTGGGGATCTCTGCTGGTCCCTGGGAATGGAAGGCAGATGATCTGGTTACTCAGGCATCCAGAGGAGCAGGACAGCTCAGAAAAAGAACAGTGACGCTAAATGCTGGCAAGGACGTGGGAGATAAAGAAGTACAGTTCATGGTAATGAGAATGTAGCATGGCAGTATCACCCCAGCACACACTCTGGCTGTTTCTGTGAAGTTAAACACCTGCCTACCATACAACCAGTAATCTTGTTTCTAAGGTTTTCCCAGGGATCTTCATATATATATATATGAATATATATATATATGAATATATATATATATATATATATATCCACATGAAAACTTGCACACAAATGTTCGCAGAAGCACTGTTCTTCATAGCTGAGAAATGAAAATAACCCAAATGTCCATCAGTTCGTGAATGGATAAGCAAAATGTGTTCAAGCTGGGTCAGACCCAGATCCTAGAACACTGGGGTCCTGATGTGGGACCTTGTGGCTGGGGTGGAGGAGGCTCAGAGACCAGGAGGTATTAGCTCAAATGGAGGGGGTCACTGGGGCATGACCTGGTGCTTGTCTCTGTGCGCTCTCTCTCTCTCTTCTTCCTTCCTCCCCTGGCTTCCTGGCTGCCACAGGGTGAGCAGCTGTCTTCTCCCATGCCTTTCCACCATGCTGTTTCTGATTTGCAACCTGAATATCATGGAAGGGATCTATTAGAACTGTGAGCCAAAATAAACCTCTCCTCCTTTAATTTGCAGGTATTTTATCCAAATTTTGGGAAAGTGATTACTGTGGGAGACGAAAGGTTGGTAAGCAAGGAAACTTTTAAAAGAGCAAGTGGAACTCATTTCATGCATCAGCAGAGCACTATTGCTGCCAACCAGGTCCTGCCTGGTGCTGGGCACAGAGGCAGGGATTGGATGGACTTCTCACTCAGCACCTAGGGCTGGCCTAGCTGGCCAGGACCTGTGGGGCTGGCCAGAGCCTTTCTCTAGGTAACAGTGACCAGGTTTGGCCTTGCTGGAATATGGACGGTCAGACCCTGTGTCAGCCCCAGATGTTAGTGTGTGGCTTTCATGTCATTTGGGCCAGTGACCTTAAGCCTCAGTTTCCTTATTATTCAGCTCAGGGATACTGTGAGTACAGAGATAAGCCGAGGTGGTGGCTGGTGCAGGCCTGGTACAGGTGGGAAGGAAGGAAAGCAGCTCCCTGACTCCTGCTGTGGGGAGGTGGGGAGGTCCCCCACAGCCAGACCAGGAAGCTGTGACCCCATCACTTTGTTCCTGTCTTGGGGTGGGGGAGTCATGGAGAGGGTGCTCAGAGGAGAGAGGCAGGGGTTCCTTGGCTCAGCTTCTCAGGCCATTTCCTAAAAAGCCACACACTCTCTGACCAAGCCTTCAGGGAGAACATTTTAGTCATCCAGTGCCCGGAAGCAGCTGGTCACTTACAAGCCTGTCTGTGTAGCCTTGGGCCAGCTGCTCCATAGGTCTCAGCCCTGCCATCCTCATAGCCCTGCTAAGTGGACCAGGCTTGTCCTTTAGGCCAGAGTTAGACAGGCCAGGATTGATACCCTGGCCCGCAGGGTCAGTACCAGGACCAGGACCAACCCAGTGTGCCTGCCATCTGGTGTTAATCCCTTAAGTGAGGGAGAACCCTAAACCCGCAGTCCAACCCAGGTTCTCCAGGACCAAATACCACGTTTTGGTGCCAGTATGGTAGTATTCCTGCAGCCATCTTTTAAAAAGAGTTTTGAATTGACAATACTTGCACATTGCTACAAAATTCAAAAGACAAATGGTAAGTATCCCTGCCTTTCCTTCTTCCTTGGACATAAAGAAGAAATTCATTTTCTTGGGTATCTTAATAGATAGATAATTTTACCTAATGAGGCAAGCACTTCTATAGATTCCCACCAACACTATACACATGTTCCAGTTTCCCTGTGTCTTTGCCAACACTTGTTTCTTGGTGTTTTTTTCTTTTTTTAATAGTATCCATTCTCATGCATTTAAGGTGGTACTTCATTATGGCTTTGCTTGGTATTCCCTAGTGAGAACTGGTGTCGAGTATCTTGTCTTGTGCTTATAGGCCACTTGTACATCTTTTTCTGGAGATATGTCTACTCAAGTCCTTAGCATGTGCTGGGCCTTTGCATATACCCCTAGACTTTTAAAAAATTTTTTTCTTTTGAGACAAGGTCTTGCTAAGTCACTAAGACGTCCAGGCTAATCTTGGACTTTCAAACTTTGTGCCCCCAGCCTCAGAGATTACTGGTGTGCACCACCATGCCGGGCTCCTTCATTCGCTTTTGAAGCAGGTTCTTAATTTGTTGTTGTTGAGTTTTAGAAGTTCACTATAGATTCTGTATATTAATCTCTTATAAGATATGTGACTTACCAATACTGTCTGCCTTTCTCTCGGCTGCTTCTTTACCCTAGCCATTCCCTACTAATGAACACTTCCTGTATGTATTAGCTCCACAGCAATTACCACGACTTGGTGGCTTTCTCACAGTTCTGGTGGCTGGATGTTCAGGCCCAAGCTGCTGGCAGGGTTGGTTCCTGGTGAGAGATGTTTTCTTTACAAATGGCTGCCTTCTCCCTGTGTCCTCACAAGACAAGAGGAGTGGGGGTTGGGGGGGAGCCCTGGTGTCCCTTTTTATAAGGACGTCAGCACCATGGGGCCAGGACTCTACCTTAATGACCTCATCCAACCTTAATTTACTTCCCGAAGGCCTTACCCTCAAATACAGTTACACAGCGGGGTGGACTTCAACAGATGGGCTTGGGAGAAGAGAGACAATTCAGCACAGAGCAGTTTGTTTTCACATCAAATTACTGTCAACTAAGCACGACAAAGGGTTAAGTGACCCTCAGGCTTAGGGGCGTTGACCCAGAAGCTTGAGCACAGGAGAGGCTGATGAGGCTCTGGTTCTGTGATGCGCTGTGGTGACCTTCCCTTGACTCGCTGCCTCGGAGCCACCGGGCTCTCATCCAGCTCTTCTGGGGCATGAAACTGTGTAGCTTTGTCTGTCTAATTAACAGCCACAGATGTAGCGTGTCTTGGATATGTTTCTTATTATTTCTGGTGAATGGCTGGTCTTTCCAGCAACTGTCTCCAAGATTGCTGCGCCTCCAATCCCACTTATTCCAGCTGATGGGGAAACGAGGCCTTAATCGTCCAGCATGACCGCTATCTTGAACTGCCTCTTTTCTTAATTAGCTGCTTATGCAAGCATCCTTCTTCCCGCCCCTGTAGATACCAGTCAATAATTTCCAGCCCTCTTTTTTGAACCAACCTCCTATCTTGTCACCTTGCCAGTTCCCTGGCTTGATGATTAATATGCTTTGACATATGCTCAAGAGTAACGGCTGTTAAGCAATGTTCCTTCCACACAATTACTCACAGTCTGCGGCGTCTTTAGGCAGCCATCATTCACCCAAGAGCAGCTTACTGTAGCATTCATTCCTGCAAGGGTGCACGGCGAGGATGGCTTGGCAGGGAGCATTCTTCCCGCCCTCCTTTTCGTGTTCCTTCAAAGCTCAGATGAATAATTCCGTTTCCTGCTTCCCTTGCTGCTAGAGATCTCGATGGGAACTGAGTTCTGCCCAGTGGAGTGCTGCAAATACTTAACAACCAGCTCTTAAGTCAATAAAAAATAAATAAAGGAAAAAGGAAAGTGCCCGGCATGTAGTGCTTGCTGATTTCTTTGATGGCAATGCTTCCAGCATGGTCAGTTTCAATGTCGCGCTGGTCACGTGGTATCACTGGATATGGAGTCAGCATTGCTAGGCACACTGGCTCTTGCTGGGTGGAGTCACCTCCAGTTCAGCCCCAGTTCTGCCAATTCATTGCTTGCCGCTTCACTTCAGGGCCAGGAGTGGCCTCCTACTGCTTTTGGCTGTTGTTGCTTCAGGTTAGTGAAGTTGCCAGGTTGTTTCCCCTGCGGCAGTATTCCAGTGTCCACTCAGGTCAATCTGTAGGGCCAGGAGGCAAGTGTGGAGGCAGCTCTGGTCTCCGCTTGATACGGGGCTGGACTGGCAGACAGGGGCTCAGGTAATAGTACCCAGCTGGCTGGTCCCCAGGCCTTGTTCTGGGCATCGCTCCAATAGGCCCTGCCCGTGTCTACTCTTCCAGCCTTCTCAATAAAATGCTTAAGCCCCTCATTTCCTGTCAAAAACCCTGCCTGCTTAAAATTGTTACAGCGGTTTCTGTTTCCTGTAACTAAATCCTGACTGATATAAAGTAGAACCTGAAACCACATCATTTTTGTTGTCGTCAAAGCAGCTCAGCCCAGACCCCTAACCTGTGTGTGCGGAAGGATTTTAATGAGCTGTGAGATTCTCAGGAACGTGATGAGAATGTTGGCACCTGTTGAGCTTTGTGACTCCCAGAGCTCTGGAGACAGCATCAGCAGGGCTGAGGGGACAAGCCCGCCCCGCTGGGACCTCATGGCCTCTCAGGGCTCCTGCTCCCAGGCTCTGGAAGGCTATCCATTCATGCAGCAGAGGCTGAATTACAGGATCCTAGTCCCACATAACCAGGCACAGGTTATGAGCATGTGCCACCTAATTGATTACTCTAAATGCAGTTTGAAGCTGTGCTGACTCCGGGAGGCTTTTCTTTGGGGAGCAAAATGCTCCAGAAGGGCTGTGTGTACAGATAATCCAGCAACCCTGACACCGCAGCATTCTTTTTAGCTAATCAAGGAGCATGCCTTTGTTAAATGAAAAGACCTCCAGGAGGAGGGGGCTGTTAGCAGCTCTCAGCACCTCAGCGTGGATGACTTTCCAGGTTCTTTCCAAGGCAGGAGCAGGCACAGGGTCGAAGACTCAGTTTCCCGGAAGTGAGGCACAGCCGAAGCGAGTCTGACAGGCGGGACCAGACAACGGGGCGTTGGAAAAAAGGTTGGTTTGCATGGGACCCCCACAAGGTGGGAGCTGAGCTCTGGAACAAAGTGGTGAGACTGGTTCTGGTTCTGGAACCAGACTGGCTCTGGATGGCTCAGCGCTTTCTTTACAGGCACAGGAACCAACCTCTGTCCTCTCTGGGCCTGTCTGGCCTCATTTGTAAAATGAGGCAGGTGACACCTGCCCTCATTAAGGCTCTCCTGAGGATGGAGTAAGATGAAGAGAACTACACTGCAGGGAAACAGAGTGAAGGGAACCTGTAGGGATTGTCCGAAGTGTCCAGGCTGTAGGGGACAACAGTGAACGTGACCAACATGGACTACTGGGGTTTTTTGTTGCCAGGCATGATAAAAATCCCCCCACGAGACATATATTTTGTTGGTCTACATTTCAAACAATTGCTAGGGATACTGTGAGTATATAGACATCACAAATTGATACGATTTTGTTAAATGTAACCCTCAGCAAGCTCTGTCTTCCACATGAAATTTAATTGGGGGGAACTTCTGGATATACAGTTTGCCCAGAAATGTGCTTTTCCAAAATAAGTCGTGGAGATTTGAAGCCATCTGGAGTATAATTAATGTGGCCAAGCCCTGCGGTACTATGAATTCCTGCATTTCAACAGCAGGTTTGACAAAACAATAGCACAGCAGTTAGAAAGGAGGAGATTCAAGACAGGAGTTACTTCAGTTTGCTCATTCTGCATGACCATTGGAAGTTTTATTTGTGTTTAAAATTTAAAACAGGCTAAGAGTGAAAACTATAAGGTGCATGCAAATTTCAGTTTATATATGAAATATTTTGCTACAGTGGAACAATGTCCTTAAAAATGAAATGTGTTTTCTTAACCTATTAATTAAAAGCTACAGAATATATCCAGAAAAGAAAATTTTACAGAAATTATAGTAGCTGCTTAACTTTTACCTTGTGCAAATATTTTGATTTTTTAATGAGCTCTAATTCATATTCCATTAAATTCACCATTTTTAAGTGCAACCATTAGATGTAATTCTAGAACATTTTGATCACCTGAAAAATAAATTTCATACCATTAGTAGTCATTTCTTATGCCCTCTAGCTCCAGGCAACCACTAAACTTTGTGTTTGCCTCTTCCAGGAATTTCATATAAATGGAATCATGAAATTTGTGATTGTTTTGTTTTGTTAAAAACATTTAACATGATGTTTTCAGGGTTAAACTATATGGTAGCATGCCAGAACTTCATTTTTATGGCTGGACAATATTCTACTATATGAGTGCATTATATTTTGTTTATCCATTTATAAGCTGATAGGCATTTATCTGGTTATTTCCATTTATGTCTATTGCGAATATTGCTTCTATGAAGATTCATGTATGAGATTTTGTATAAACCAAATATTTTCCATTTTCTGGGTTATGTACTAGAAACGGAATTTCTGGTTTTATGGAAACTCTGTTTAGCTTTTTAAGGTGCCACCAAACTATTTTTCCAAGTGGCTGCACCACTTAAGAGCCCAACCACTAGTGTGTAAGGATTTCAGTTTCTCTACCTTGTCATCAATACCTGTTAGTTGCCTTTGAAAAAAAAAATCACAGTAACTTGAATAGGTGCAGAGTGATAGCTTAATGTGGTTTTGCTTCACCTTTCCCTGATGGCTTATGTGCTATTTGGCCATTCATAATTTTCTTTGAATATCTGTCTTAGTCACTTTCCTTGTTTCTGAAGCAAAATAACCAGCATCCACAATTTAAAGGAGCAGAGATTTATTTTGGAGTCATGCTTACAGTCCATGTTTGGCTACTCCATGCCAGAAACAGCATGGGGGGGGGTGAAAGGGAAAGCTGCTTGCATTACTGTCATAGGGAAGCAGAGACTGCCTAGGAAAGAGGGAGATGTGCCCTTCCAGGTCATGCCCCCAGCAGCCCACTTTGCTGATGAGGCCTCACCTCCCCATACCAAGCCACCTGTAGTGCCCCCCATAATCTAATCACAAAACCTCACCAGTGAGTACATGAGGTTTTACAGGGTCATCCGGATGTAGATCATAACAATATTTATTCAAGTCCTTTGGCCATTCTTAAATTTGTCTTTATTAGTGAGTTTTGAGAATTCTTTATATACTCCAGAAGCAAATTTCTTATCAGATTTAGAAATATGTTATCCCATTTTACAGATTGTCTGTTCACTTTCTTAATGATGTCCCTAAAGCATAAGAATGGTTAATTTTGATGATATCCACTAATGTATTATTTTGCTTATGCCATCATATCTAGGAAACTAGATTGTGTACTGGTCAGCTTTCTTGTCTCTGAATACCTGATATTCTCAAAGTAAAGTTTATTTGGCTCACAGTTTTAGAGGGTTCAGTCCATGGTTCCAAGACACATCATATCTACAGTGATTCACCTCTCCTGACCTGAAGCAGGAGACTGCAAAGGATCCCAAACAAAGCCACTCAGACACAGAGTAGGAGAAAGAGCAGTTTTATTACTGATGTCCCTTGAATAACTAGTGTCCACCTGAGTCCCCAGAACAAAGCCTTGTTTCTACTTTTGTATTGTTTTTATCCTATGGGGCAACTTTTCATTGGATATCAGCATAGAGCAAAGCTACACAGGTAAAAGCAATGATTAAAAGGAAATGCACAGTCATCAAGGAGGCAGGATCTTCAGACAAGACTTTCCAAGCCTGCTGTGCTCCACTGGTGCTTATCTCACAGCTGAACCTATACGACCTGGGTCAAAACCATCAGTCTCTTCAGGGAGCTCAGCTACATCAATTTCCCAAAGCAACTTAGCTGTGCAGTTAACCCATAGTTGTCCAGCTTCACTGTAAGAGGTGGTCTCCTCTCTCAGCCCCACCTCCTAATAGCACCTGCAGCTATTGTTATGGTTTGTGTTTAACTGTCCCCCAAAGCCTCATGTGGTCATGGGGGGGGCAGGCCTTTCAAAAGCAGCTGAATTTAGCATTTGCGATTGGTTTGTTGTCTAGTACTGGGATTGCTGGTGTGAGTGCTGCACCCATCCAGGGGCAGGTAGCTGGCATACAATGTAAGGGAGGGAAGGAGGTGAGCTCTTTTCCTTTTGCCGTTTTGCTCTTGTCACTTGTGGCCACAGTGCATAGTTGCCCTTTAGCCCTACCACCGTGCCTTGTGCCAACTGAGTATGGACTGAAACCTCCACAAACTGTAAGCTAAATAAAGGTTTCCTTCCTTCATTTTGGGTGTCAAGTATTTTGTCTCAGCAATGAGAGAAAAGTAACCATGACAGCTATGAGTCCATCAATGGATTGATCCACTGATGCCTATAGTGACACCATAGTCCAGTCACCTACCAAAGCTGGGCCCACTCTTCCCTTATACTGCCTGAGCAAGGCCTGTTTCTTCTTTTCTTTCCATTCACCTTTTCTGTCTCTCCTCTGTGACTCTTTTCTCTCTCTCTCTCTCTCTCTCTCTCTCTCTCTCTCTCTCTCTCTCTCTCTCTCATGTTTTCCTCTTTTTACTTTCCATTTCTCTTCCTCTTCCAAGATCCTCAGGACTGTATGCATTGTCTAGATTCCTAAGGATAAAAGGGGCTTTGGAAATCTCAGGGTTGGAGAACAGTAGAATGGCACTGGCAAGTGGGGACTCTTCACTCCAGGCTGGCTCCCTCCCAGCTGCCACATGTGGTTCTGACCTTGGCCTTGGCCATGCTACTGGTTTCTGGTGTCCTGGTGGGGGCCAGCAGTACACTGGACTGTGGAGGACACCTGGATGACTCTCCTTGAAGAGTAGTTATCTACTTTTGGCTACCCCTGGCCCTATTTCCTTGTACTGATTTGACCAGAGCTGGATGGGCCTTTTCCTTATCACTTCAACTGGCTTTAAGCAACATAAATTAGTCTGGCTGAGGTGCTGATGTGTAGTCTTTGAAGCCAGGTGACAGGTCAGTGTTACCCTGTCCCTGTAGCTCCCAGTGTTACCCTCTTCCTGTGGGAGAGCCACACTCCACGCTGTCAGCTAAGCCTCAAAATAAGAGCCTATGACTTTCCAGGGCATAAAAGATTACACATCAAGTTGAAGCACTGACCCCAAAGCATTAGATACTTCCTTGAATTGTGCTATGCAGATTACTCTTTCTGCACACCCTTCTCTCTGCATATCGCAGAGGTGATTTCAGGCCTCCTACCTTGCCCAGCTCACGATACTCACTACCTTCTGCCACTCTCCCTGTCGCTCATCCTCAAGCCACTCCCTCCTTCATGAATAAATAAAACCTGGGGCCCTGGGTTAGGGCCTTTGTTCTGGTTAACTACCACCCAAGCTGGACCTAGGACCCCCTTGGCTCCCCACAGCTATAAATAAACCTTGGTGTCTTATTCTCACTGTGGATTGCACTAGAAGTGATAGATTGGAATTAACTCACTAGAATTCCACTAACTTTTCCATGGGGTTATAAATATAAACTTCTGCACTGTGAAGAGTTCTGGGAAGGGCTCTCTCTATTGGATGGCTGAGGGGTCTCTTCCAGGTCTTCCCACCCTCCCACAGGAGGACCATCTCCGGAGAAGTGTTTTCTTTCTTGGCCTTCGGTTCATCATCACTAGCTGGTTGCTATTTGCCTCAGACTCTGGGAAAATGTGTATGCGGACATCAGGATTTGTCCTCTAACTGGGCCAAGGCTGTCTCCTCCAGTGCTGGAGCACTGGATCTTGAAGGTGTCAGTGTCCCCACCAGCTGAGGGACACAGCAATCTCCTCTAAGGTGCAGCTCAGCCTTGCTTAGCTGCACAAATGTGGTATTTAAATGTTTATTTTTAGTGGCTGCTGGTTAAATAGCAGCCCTCCCTTTGGTGGGGACAGTCCTGAAAAGTAAAAATAAACCAGATCTTTGCTTTGTCAGTTAATCCTACCAGACCCTGCTGGGTGGAGCTGGGCTCAGAGCCCCCACAGCTAAGGTGAATAGTGGGCTGTGGTTGGAGGGGCCATGCTGGGAGCCAGCTAATCCCACAGCTACTTGCTTAGAAGCCTGCAGCCTTGTCCCCTGCCCCCTTGCTGTGCCAGCTCACCCATGTCCCACTGGGCTCTTCCAGTTGAAGAGACTGGAGGACCCACGGTCATGTGGATATTTGCTGGCCACACTGACCTCAGCACTGGTCAGCGGGCCCTGGCCTCAGAGAGGAACACATGATCCTCCAGCCTGGGTTGGCCTGGATGCCTTGGGCTCTGTCTGTACTCCTACCAGCCCCAGGTCCTGGGGCCACACCTGTTTGCACCAGCCGGAGTCTGGCCCTGGAAATGAGGAGCGGGTGAATCCCTTTGTGCTGACCCAGGATGTCATGGTATGAGTGCACCCTTGGGGGGTCCTTACCCTGCCGCAGAAAGGACAGTGGGCCCTAGAGGGTCTTGGGGGCACTGATCCAAACCCCCATCAGAAATTCTTTCCAGTCATCACCAGGCCTGGCATCCCCACTGAGTGGAGAAGGCCTGCCTTGGGTGGGGGGTACCTGGAGGGCATAGACCACCTGCCTTGTGCTACACTGATGACCTCCAGAGTGAGGGCTGGCCCCTGAGATGGAGCTGTCCTTTTCAGATGTGAAAACCACACCTCTTTCCCCAGCTCAGAGCTCATAAAGGAACATGGCTTAGACTTGGAGTTGTGCGGGGCACGATGGTGCATGCTTGTCATCCCGCTACTCCAGCGACTGGGGCAGGAGAATCACTGGTGCAGCATCAGCCTAGGCAACTTAGCAAGATTCTGGTTTTTTGTTTTTTTTTTTTGGTACCGGGGATGGAACTCATGACCTCGCGCTTGCCAGGCAGATGCTTAGGCCACTGAGCTAAATCCCCAGCCCGCAAGATTCTGTTTCAAAAAAAAAAATTATAAAAAGGGCTTGGATGTAGCTCAGTGTGAAAGCCTTGGGTTTAAGCCTCAGTACTGGAAAGAAAAAAAAAAGAAAGGAAAAAGCAAAGGAAGGCTTGGAGGTGTAGCTCAGTGGTAGAACGTTGTCTGGCATGTGTAAGGCCCTGGATCCTGTCCTCAGCACTGCAGAAGCAAAACCAAAGCTTTGCCTGCCTTTTCAAGCCTCTTCTTGGCCACCTCTTTGTTGAGTTGTGTATTATTGGCTATTGACACATCCAAGGGACTGATTACTTATTATTGTGTCCCCCAAACCCAAATGGCAGAATGACATCTCCATTCCCATTTTAGAAGGAAAGATCTTCTTGGTCCCCTGTTTAAATCATTTTCATAATACTGTTACTTAAATACGTAAGACTATGAAATCAGGAACAACCACCCTCGCGCTCACAGCTGTCACAGACTCAGACCACCGAGAACTATTTCCGACCTAATGCAAACAAAATGGAAAGAGGAATGAAATTCAAACTAACAGCATTAAGTTCACCAGCAGGTGACAAAGTTTGCTGCAGGATGGTGTCTGCTTCAGCCCTGTGCCTTGGACTCAGTCCTCTGCACCTGCAGGGTCCCCTCTGTTGTCCTTGCTGGAACTCAGGACTATTTGCACAGAGCCTGGAGAGGCTCGCAGCCTAGTCACCCACTCAGACTCAAGCCACAGGATGGGACCATGGCAAGAAGGGGACCAAGACAGGGGCCCTAGCCAGGGAAGGGGAGGAAGGGGTGGGACTGTGATGAGGGACCCAAGGGACAGCATGGGGTGGAGAGTCATAGGCTCAGAGTGGGGAGAGGCTCAGTGGCACGGGCAAAGAAATCATTCCTGCCCAGGGAAAATGTGGCAAGAGAACCTGGGGCCACATACCTGGAGTGACATTCTAGTCCTCTGTCCCAAGAATGGAACATTTGCCCTTGGAAGGGTGGCCCTCACCCCCCACAAAGCCTGGGCCAGTTGTGCCACTGTCTACTCCAGGCCGTGGGGGTCCTGCGGCCGTCACCGTTGCTGTCTCCCCTTGACCCCCTAAAAGTGAGGGTTGGGGCAGCTGGGCAGCCGGATTCCAAACAAGGGCTGCCGCATGAGAAGGGTACGTGGTGGTTTCCTGAAATGTCGCCCAAAAGGCTCATTGTGTTGAAGGCTTTGCCAGCCGATAGTGGGCTGACTGGGTCCTGAAGGCTCTAACTTCCTCAAGTAGATTAATCCAGTGACTTCGTAGGTCCCTGGGTGCTTGTTAGGAGGTGGGACCTAACTGGATGAAGCTAGTCACAAGGGGCATGGCTTTGAAAGTTTTTTTTTCTATCCCTAGCCCTTTCCTCTCAGTCCCCACCACCTTCCTGGCTACCAAGATGTGAGCCACTTTCTGCCTCCTGGCCCTTCTGCCATTACACTTCTGTCCTACCATGGGCCTATAGTGGAGCAGCTGACTGTGGACTGAAAGCTCTAAAACTGAGACAGAATGAACCTTTCCTCACTGAACTGTCTATCTCAGATATTTGTCACTGACCAGAACCCTGCCTTCCTCCCCCAGGGACTGGTGGGTTGGGGCACCAGCCCCATCTCCTGGAGGAACTGGTGGATCTGACATTCTGTCTCTTCCCTCCCTGTCCCCTCAACATCCAACCCAGGGTCAGCGTCCAGCAGGGGGAGTGTAGGGCATGGCACTGGGTCTCAGCCCTCCAGTTCAGAGCCTTCCACCTGACTGCTGTTGGCTTTGCCCTCTGCTGTGGTCCTAATGTGACTTCCCAAGTTCCTAAGTTGAAACTGAGTTGCCAAGGTGATGGTGTCAGGAGGGGCAGCCTCTTGGAGGCCATTAGGTCACCAGGGCAGAACGCTCATGGAGAGATGTGTGCCCTTACGAGGGACTCGAGGAACGGACCGCACACCAGCTCCGTGAAAGCTTTGTGAAAGCATCGCAGGCAAGCCCCAGTCCCACCGCAGCCTTGGCTCCGTCCTGGAAGTAGAGGATGTGTACTATTAATAAAGGCGATATAAAATATTATCTCAGAGTGTTCACGCCCAGAACCATGGCGAGCTGCTGAGAGGAGAGCCACACCTCCCCCTTCAGGTCTCCGCTTCAAGAGTTGCCTAAGTGTTTACTTTCCCAGGAGAGATCCCACCTCCAGACTCTCCAGCCTGGGTGGGGGCCTGAGATTTACCTTGCCAAGCTGTGGGGGCAGAGGGGCTGTTCAGCACAATTGCTAAGCTAGTAGAATATACCTCTCAGGCTCTCTCTGTGGGGGTGGCCTGTCTGGGATAAAGGAGAGAGGAGAGAGAGAGAGAGAGAGAGAGAGAGAGAGAGAGAGAGAGAGAGAGAGAGAGAGAGAGACAGAGACCGAGGGAGAGAGAGAGAGAGAGCGCGAGAGAGAGACCCTGAATCCAGCCATACCTGAAGGCATCAACCCAAGCATCTCAGACATCTGAACCTATAAGCCCCTTTATATCCTCTCGTTTTTCTCATGGCAGATGGCTTGCAGTTGAAAGTGGTTTGACCACTACGGGGATTGTTATATAAGGAGTAGAGAAATAAGGTACATGAGAACCTGCCCATCTCTCCATCCCTGGCTGCTGTTGTGCAGGTTCTGGGTCCGGTGCTGGGGTACAGGGTGAATTATGTCTTCAGTCACAGAAGTGGCTCTGGGAGTAGGTGGGAGACCAAGCCACACTGCCCTGTGTTGAGTCCTGGGGGAAGGGAAGTAGGGCAGGGCTTCCCAGGGAAGGTGACCTGGGGCTTGTCACAGAAGAGAGCCGGTGGGCACAGCTAGCAGTGAGCCGGGGTGGCCAGGCTGCAGATGGGTGCAGTCCCCAGGACTCCCATGGGATCCCAGGGCTGGCCCTTCTGCAGGGAGCATTGACAGCAAGAGGCTGGAGGGAAACTCAGGAGGACACGCGTGGTTGAGAACAGCAGAGGAAGTGGGGGAGAAAGTCCATTTTTATAGCCCCAAATGGTAAAGTGATGACCTTTCTCTTACACAATTTGGACTTCCTGCAGCTGGGAACAAGACTGATTCATGCTGTGTCTTAGGATTGTCGCCTGGGCTGAGCAAGGCTTGGAGCAGCCAGATGTGCTCACAGCTGCCCAGTACCAGGATACCACAGCCCTGTCCTGTCTCAGCCCAGCCCTGGGCTTCAGCGTCCAGGCAGAGAAACTTGGCTCTGTTGAGTTTTTCAAAATAAAGTGGTTTTTATTTCACATTCACCAGAGAGGTTGCAAAATAAAATTGGGGTTGGTGCTTGTCATATTATTTATGTAATTCTCCCCCAACTTGCTTCCCAAAAGTAAGCCACAAAAGAGCCTTTGTTCTCCACAAATTCAAAGCCAGCTCCTCCAAGGGGAGGATCATGGGTGATCACACGGGGGAGGCCCTGTTTTATAACGGCTGGCTGTCAGAGCAGAAATAAGGTCCACAGCAGCCTTTTGGAGGCTTGCACGCTGCAGGAACTGTGTGAATGGATTTCCAGTATAAGAGGGGCCGAGTCGGGGTTCAGGTCCCTGCTTGGTGGAGCCAGCAAACGTGAACAGTTAGGGATCCTTGTCTGTAGTGCCTGGAGCTCCCCGGCCCTTGTGCCCCCGAGAGGATGTATGTCAGGAATTCCGCACAGGGTGCTCCAGCACCCCAAAGGCAACAGGGAGCAGGCAGTGCCTGCAGCCTCAGGCAGTGTAGCGTAGCGTCTTGTCTCTGTGGTGGCCCCAAGCTGGGAGACCCCGTGATGACCTCAGTTGCTAGCCTCGTCTAGGAGGTCCAAGGCATGGCAGACCCATGGGGACTCTCAGCAAGGACACCCAGCTGCCTTGACCACACAGCTGTCCTGGGCAGGACCCAGGCCTGTGTGGGGGAGTCCTCGAGGTGGGTGCCTGGAGTCTGGCCCCGTCCTTTGGTGCAGCCCCCCACAGACCTGCCCACTAAACCCGGGGCCCATGACCTCCCAATATTCCTTCCTAAGGCAGCCTGGGAACTGGGGTGCAGCAGGGGAGTGACAAGTCTCTGCCACTTGTGCCTGCTCTGGTGGCTCTTGTTTATCACAGAAGCGGGGTGGCTGTTTTATCGAGAATGAGGGATACCTGTCATTTTCTTCGAGAGGACAGAGATGCATTTCTGCAGGTCCAGGGTGATGTGGGACGAGGAAGAAAGTGGGAGTGGAAAGTCTGCAGAGAAGCCAAACCTTCCCCATCCTGGTTCCCCACCCCAGAGATGTAGCCCACCCTGACAAGGGGCTCCGGGAGTCTGGAGAGCAGGGGTGAGGGAAGAGAGGGCAGGAGCACCAAGGGGAGGTGGCCCCCATGTGAGTTGCATGGAAGGCAGGAGCAGGAGCGTCTGTGAGGTCCTCCTGACCTGGCCCCGGGTTCAGCTCTTTCCAGAGCATTGATCTTGGCCTGCGGAGCAGCAGCCAGGCCCAGAGGGAGGCTGACAGTGAGGCCCCAGCCGGGGCTTCTCAGACATGGATTCCTGTGCCTGCCAGCCTGGGGGGAATCCCGGCCTTTCTTGCTGGCCTCCCTATCACCAAGGTTGCAGGCCATTGAGCTCTGTGATAAACATCAGCCCAGGGAGTTGAGACATCTGGGCCCCAGAGCAGTTTGGTTCTATGAAAACCACAGCTCAGGGGTGGCCTGTCTGCTCACATCTTCTATGACAGAAGTTCTTTCGACAGTAACGGCTCCCATGTCTCAGAAAAGCCACCACCATGTTGCAGGTCATCTCTGAAAGCCTGGGCTGTCCATCTCCACTGCAGCGAGACTCCCTGGTTCACCTTGGGTGGCACTGAGCAGGACAGATTGCGGTGCCCCCCGTATTACACCCAGGAAGACCAAGGTTAGGATCAGGGCTGCAGATCACCCCGGGGGCTGCAGCCTCTCACCCCCGAGGTCTGTATGACATAGAGACTCAGGGACTCACATTTAACCTGGCATGGTAAGGGGCACTGCAGGTGTCCTGGCTTCCCATGGACACCACCTCCAGACAGAGAGTATCAACCCATTTTGCCTCTAAGAAATCACAGGCCAGAGAGGCTAAGTAACTTGTAAGCTAGGGTCACAACTCAGGGTTGCTCCATCCCAAAGAATGCATCCCTACGGGCTCTGCTGCCTCCTGTGAGCCTTCCCCTATGTTCCCTGGCTGCCCAGAAGCAGCTGCCCCGGGGAATTTAAGAAAAGGCTCAGGACCAGGCCCCAGTCCTAGCTGGGTTCTAATCCACTGGCTGGAGTATGGTGGGTCATGGGTGGTGGGTCATGGGTGTCAGTGCTTCTCACAAGTCACTGGCGCTTTGTCTGCAGCCTGGTTGGAAATCACGACTCAAAGAGGAGCCCCATCCACATTCTCAGCAGCCAGGCCCCAGCCTCCTCACCCCTCCACCCAAGCCGTGCAAGGTCAGCGTGGAGGGAGCTTGGCAAACACTCTCTCCAGCTTCCTGACTGCCCAGTCCCACGGTAGATAACTTGCTGTAGGTCCCAGTGTCCTGCAGGCCCAAGCTGCTCCCTCCCGCCTCTTGTGATCTGGCTCAGCCCTGTTCATTTATTTGTGTGCTTCTTTAGCCGTATTAATCATCCCACCTGCGCAGGTCTTTCTGGGGAGGGGCTGTCCCTGGCATCTCAGGATGTCCCTTGGTGGTGCAGGACAGTGCCTGGCCCCGGGGAGGCTCATCATCCAAGAGTGCAGAGTAAATGTGTGAACAGGGAGGGGCATCCCCTATCAGGGTACGGATGTCACTTTTTGACTGATCAAAGTCCTCCTTCCAGACTTCCTGGGAATGGGAGGGGCTGGCAGACCCCAGACTAGTGCCCAGGTCAGACAGGGCTGGCTTCAGGGATCTGGCCATCTGGGATGCTTTAGCACTGTGTACCCTAGACTGCCCCGAGGGTGGGGTAAGTCTTTGATGCGCTCCTCCTGTAGAGAAGCAGAAACCCCCGCCGCAGACGTTTCATTTCATGCTTTGCTTGGTAAACTGTGCCCTGCGGCTGTGGCAGGTGAGTGCCCCAGTATACCTTGTGGTCCTGCCCGCAGCTGCACACCTCCCTTCCTAGTGAGCAGCGAGCCCCAAGGGAGCTGCCTGCCTGCGAGGGGTAACCGAGCTCACCCCTCCGTCTTCAAGCCGCGGCTGCCACTACACCCTTTCCCCTCTTATGCTCCCAGCAGGTACAGGGCTGGCTGGGCGAGAGGCTGCTTGAGCTCCTAGGGCTCCTCGGGCTCCCCAAACCAGCCCATGAGGTCCTCTGTGAGCTGTTCGCAACCCCAGTGCCCAGGTCCCTACTGTTACAGCCTATACTCTGGGGCAGCCAAGCTATTACAGCTTCATGGAACTGAGATGCTGGATTGGTAACTTATAGGGACACCAAGGTGGAGCTGTGAGGTGCTGATGGCCCCAGGAAGGTCAAGGTGTCTGGTGGTCCCCTGATAACAATGAAGGCTGTGAGTAGGGTGGGGGGATCCCCGAGGGTGGCCCAGTTGGATGTGGGGTGCTCAGGAAGGGGGATGGGTTCGACTGACCAGGCGGTAAGCAGGTTCTGGAAGGGAAGCAGGAGAGGAGAGTAGGGAAGGGGTCAGAGGCAGGTGGTGAGTTCCCAGACAAACACCGGGGAGGCCAGTCTACTGAGGGGAGCCTTACATTAGGGGGTTGGGATTTCAGGCTGAAGGACACCAGGCACAACTTTTTTGGGAGGAGGGCGTGGTCCGGGAATTGAACTCATGACCTCGTACTTGCCAGGCAGGCGCTGGGCTGCTGAGCTTATCCCTGGCCCTACAGGGGCAACTTTTGCCCACAGTAACCTTCACCTGCAGCCTGCGGACCCGGTGCTGGCTGCCCTTGGTCAGTGCCCACGGGAGCAACAGGGCCTGCACACAGCTGCTGCTGAGCCCCTTCCTTACAGCCCTGGGCGTTTCCAAGCTGCTTCAGGGCCTGGCTGTCACCCAGTGATCTCCGCTAGGATGGAAGATAAACTGGCCACCAAATGCAATTCCCTGGGACCACAGCACTTGGCCAGCCTGGGCCACATGGAAGTGGCTCTTGGGTCTTTGTTCTGGGCCTCTGCACCTGGCCAAGGAGAAGCCAGAGCCTCAAAGTCCGGGCTGCTGGGCTGGGCTGAATGGGCTGCTTTATGAATCTTGCCTGAGGTCATTCAGAGAGGGACCGTGGGGTTGCTGTTCACGGCTCCCGCACCCGGCCTTGCTTTTCAAGATACTTAGTGATGTGATGGGTGGTTTTTGTGAAAGGAAGTTTGAAAATTCCAGGACACAAATCAGCAGATAAAGACAGCCTCTCTTGGGGTCTGCCGTCTCCTGGTGTGTTTTGACCAAGCTCTTTCCCTTGTCCTTTCCACGATGTTAGTAAGCCGTCCATGTCCTTGTGGACATCAGTACTGTTTTCCTGGATTAGGCCACTGGTGCCTGGACCCCTCCTTTAAATTGTGGGTGTTGGACATGTCTCAGCGACGAGGAAAGTGACTGAGACACACATGCACACACTCACATGCACTCAATGTGATCAATTATGTCACGTGCTGCAAATACCATCAGTGATTAATGGGCCATATATATAACAAGGACCCAGTAAAACTGTCACGGAACCAAGAGATTCCAGTTGCTTTGTGATGTCATGCATCTTTCTGCAAAGTACTAGTCAAGCAGTTTGTGGTAGCAAAAGTATAGCATACACAGTTATGCACAGTGTATAATACTCCGTAATGACCATAAACAACTGTTGCTGATTTTTTATTCATTATATTATGTGGTTTTTTTCTTTTTTGAGACAATGTCTTGCTCTGTAGTTCAGGCCTGCCTTGAACTCTCTATGTAGCCCAGACTTAGCCTCAAACTCATGGTGATCCTCTTGTCTCAGCCTCCCAAGTACTGGGAATACAGGCATGTGCCACTATGCCTGTATTAAAAGCACACACTGTACTTTTAATTGTCACTTAAAAATGTACTCCACCTACTATTAAACAATAGCTTCATCCAGTTGATGATCTGAGTCGCATGATGGCATCTAGAGGCCAGTGGAGGGGTTGATCTAGACTAGTGGAGTGGACCTATGGTTCGGGCGCAACAGCCAGCTGTTCGTTATCACAGAAAGCTCTAGAAGTTCCGCCATCACTGACCTAGACCAGCTGGGCTGGCTTGAGTCTGCTCCATGGTGGAGCACAGTGATTACACTGTCTCACTGATGTACTTAGAGCTTAGCCTGTGGTTCAGGGGCGCTTGCCTATACTTCTCTACATTGGAGACCACCAGCGTGTTGACTTGTGCTGCTAGTTAACTTGATTTAGTGCAAGTCTTAAACTGGAGCAGAACCTTTGCCATCTCCAGGGCAAAGTTTTTAACAGCGAACCATTTGTAACTAATCATCTGTGTGAGTCAGAATTTCCTTAATGTGCTCTAACTAGAAAAAATACGAAAGTAAATAGGAAAACAAGGCTGACATGAATCCATAGACCAAACTCAAATATTTAATTGCACCCTTGGCATAGTTGAGGCTCAAATATATCTTGAACTTAAAGAAACACAAATCAGATAATAATTTTCACATTTATTTACATCATTTTGAAACATTTAAGTATTTGGCTCATTGCAGTTTTTACTAAAATCTCTGTGTACATTCTTGTTTTTTAACACTCTGGAATCCTGGGGAAATGTCCATGTTCCTAGCATTTTATCCCCCCACCAACACCGGTGACCAATTCCTCCTCCCTGGATGTGTGGCTTGTTCTCCATCCTTGTTGCTGGCTTTTTCTATTCTGACAATGCACTCCCTTGACCTTTGTCCTCTGACCGAGAGCTGAGGAGAGTGAAGGCTGGGCAACTTCTCGAGTTGATGATTCTTATGCTGTCCCATCATGGTTTTACAGTTGAACACATAAAACACACACTTGTGACCTTCTGCATCTTTCTGTTTATATGTTACTGATCTGTGTTCTGTTTCATTTTTGAAAGGGTGGTCATGGTTAAACATGTACTTGGAAGCTCATTGGTATGGAGGGAGGAAGCCTGGATTTGTCTGGATTTGGGGGCTCCAAACTTCACGAGGACCCACCTTGGTCTGAAGACCCCCCCCCCACTTCCTGCCCTCTGAATTCCCATGTGATGCTCACCTGGTGCTAGTCCAGTGACTTGGCTTTCTAGAAATCAGAAGCCAACAAAAGTACCACTCTGAAATGATAGCAACAAAAGTGAACAAACAAGTGGAAGAAGCTATAGAAAAATAATCTCAAGAAGAGAAACTACACTTTCCTGTGAAGCAGGCTCTGCCATGTGTATCAGACAGAGCCTCAGCCAGAAAAGAAACCACGCCTTCCCTTGAAGCAGGCCCCACCATACTGATGGATAAGAGCCTCAATGACATGATAAACCATGCCGTCCTCCACTACACTGATTGGTAAGAGCCTCAACCAGAAGAGAAACCAAGCAGGCTCCACCATGAAGACAGGAAAAAGCCTCAGCCAGAAGAGAAATCACACCTTCTCAGCTGAGTCAGCTGGTGTGCAGGCTGAAAAAACCAGAAGAGCAGCCCCCTACTGATTCAGAGGAGCCAGCGTGAGATGATAGCAATTGAGGGGAAGGGAATAGCTTGATGCTTGTATTGTTTGGTTGACTGCAGGCCTGGGGCTAGTGGTCTGAGCATCTACTTGGAGGATGGCAGTGTGCATTGTGTCAACTGTGGGGGATTTCCTCCTGTCTCATTTTTGAAATCCAATGTTTTGTTCCAATTTACTATTTTGTTTTATTCCTGAGTCTGGTAACCTGAGCACCTATTTTGAAGATAACAATGTGCAGCATTGTTCTCACTGTTTTGTTTTGTTTTGATTTATTGTTTAGTTGTATTCAACGTTTTGATTGGTTTTATTATTTTGTTTTGTTTGAGTTTTGCTAGGCCTGGTGGTATGGACAACTATTGTGAAGATAGCAAGATGTATTATAGTAGTCATTGTTGATTTCCTATTATCCCGTTTTGAAGTTCTGAATAATTTTCACTGTTTTGCTTTGATTTGCTTTAGTCTGTTTTGTTTTGTTGGGTTTTATTATCTGTAAGGATGCCCATTATTCAAAATAGCTACTGAATGTAGCTATTCACCACTCCTATTCAGTATAGCTCTGGAAACATTAGCCAGAGCAATTAGACAAGAGAAAAAAATGAGAGGAATAAAGATAATAAAGGAAGAAATTAAATTATCATTATTTGCAAATGACATGATACTCTGTATAGCAGACCCCAAAAACTCCACCAAAAAACTTGAAAATTTAATATCTAAATTCTTTAGTGTAGCAGGATACAAAGTCAACACTAAGAAGTCAATAGCATTCCTATACACAAGTGTTATGGCTTTTGTTAGGATGTCCCTCCAAGCCTCCTGCAATCATGGATGCAGCTGAATCCAGCATTCATGATTGGTTCATTGTCTAGCACCGGGATTGGTGATGTGAGTGCTACACCCTCCCAGGGCCAGAACCAACATGCAGTGTAAGAGCATGAAGAAAGCGTGTCTTTCCACTTTTGCTTTGTTTACTCTTGTGGTGGCCATGAACGGCTGCCCCACCATGCCATCCTGCCTTGAAGCCAGCTGAGTATGAACTGAAACCTCCAAGAACTGTAAGAAGTAAACCTTCCCTTGCTTCACTTTGGGTGTCAGGTATTTTGCTTCAACAACAAGAGAAAAGTAACTAAGAGAACTTGGTACCAGAGGAGTTGGGTTGTTGCTGTGATTGTACCTGACCATATGGTTTAAGGGCCTTTGGAAATGGCTTGTGGGAAGAGTTTTCAAAGGTTCAGAGATGTCACCTGGAAAAGTAGTGCTGGAACAGCTTAGGCTGTTCTTCATGGGAGATTCTGGTCATAACTCAGGAGACCAGAAGACTGATAGCCTGCTGGTAAAGACTAGGCTGAAGTGGTTTCTGATGGGAAGAAGGACTGCATTGGTTGTTGGCCTCCACACGATGTGTGTTATGACTTGGCAGGTTGTCTGCATTTTGCTCATGTCCAGAGACTTTGCCTGAGACTGAGATTAAGCGTAATGGACTGATTAATCTGGCAGAACAAATTTCAAGGCAGTGTAATGTTGAGGCAGTGGCATGGCTATTGTTGGGGGCTTTTAGCCAGATTTCTATTGTGAATCAAGAACAAAGAGCCCAGCAAGATGATTCAAAATGAGTTTGACTAGAAAGTTGTGGACTGTAAATATAGAGTTGAGACTTCAATTGCTGAGAAGGAACAGAGAAATAAAGATGGCCTAGAGGCATCCCAGGAAGCAGTGGGTCTCCACCCTTTGCAGCCTCAAAACTGCAAAAGTGGAAGACTTTGCTTGGAAGGAGAAAGCTGCAGAGAGCTGTGTTCCAGAGTGGCGAAGCAGGCCAAAGGAGGTTCCAAAATGGCAGCGACCACACCAGATTCCAGAATAGTGGCAGTATAGAGAAGCTGTTCCTCACAATCAGGTTCAGAGTGCTCAGTGATCCAGGCACTCGACCCCTACAGCCAAGAGAGAGGAAAGCCTAGCTACTGCTCTAGCTGGCAGCGGGCCTTGGCAGCATCCACATGGCACTGGTTTTAGGTGAATGGAGAATGCACAAGTTCTGAGATTAAGGCATCTTTCACCCTGATTTTAGAAATCTTGGGAGGCTAAGCAGTGTGCCCCTGAGAGGGCAGTGTGTGAAGCTGTGAGTGTGAAGCAAAGGTGCAGTGGAGACCCCAGAGGTTTGGAAAACCCAGAAACATGGGAAAGCTGCAAACACTGAACAGACTGGGCTTAAGAGAAAAGCTGTGGGAGTGGAAACCCCTATAAGTGCCATGGGGGTAGAGTCACTCAAGCCTCTTGGAGCTCACAACCAGATTGCTTCATATGCTGACAAAAAACCCCAGCAACAACAAAAACAAAAACAAAAAACAAACATACAAAAAGCAGGCCTGGGAATCAGTGGAATAGAATGGAAGATACAGACACAGCCTCAAACACACTCAGCCACTTTATCTTTTTTTTTTGTAACGAGAGTAAAATTAAACACAACAAAACAGAACAGAATGGGACATAAGAAAGCATAAATTTCAAAGCTAGACAACCAGAGATCTTCACTATCTGTTATATTGTCTCTTGTTTTCTTCCAAATGGTTGTCCTTATCTTTGCATATGGGAAGCTCATACTAAATAACATAGCCCATCTTTTCACAAGATGTGTAGTTCACTGGCTCCCACTTGCTAAGCAGGGGGGAGGGGGAGAGGGGGACATGGGATGGGGGACAGGATGACATGAGATGTCTGATTCTCAGCCCACACGCCGGCAGGATCACAGCCACCCCCCAGAGAGGGGAGGAGTTCCTTGTTCTCCCGGCACCCCGAGTCAACCGCACCATGCAGATCCCAATGCACCAGGATGTCTCTCCTTTGGGATGCTGAAAGTCTGCCACACTCTCAGCTGTCCCCTAGAGAGGGGCACTTTATCTTTAACAAAGGAACCCAACATGTTCACTGGGAGACAGTCTCTTAAATAAATGGTGCTAGAAAAACTGGCTCTGCACATGCCTAAAACTAAAACTAGACCCATATCTATCATCATGCACTAAAGTAAAGTCAAAGTGGATCAAAGATCTAAATATTAAAACAGAAACACTAAATCTACTGGAAGACAAAGTAGGTAGAAACTTTGAGGACATAGCGGTAGGCAGAGAATTCATGAACAAAAACAAACTACATGAGAAGTACTTCAAAAATCAACAACTAGGGCCTCATCTTATTAAAAACTTTTGCACATCAAAATAAATCACCAAGGAAGTGAAAAGAAAATCCATGGAATGGGAAAAAATTTTAGCTAACTGTCTCTCAAAGGATTTATATCTAGAACATATAAAGAATTGATAAAATTCAGGCCCCCTTCTCAAATTCAAAGGCCTGATTAAAAATGAGCATCTGAGATGAATACACACTTCTCAGATGATAAAATACAAATATGAAATAAACAGATGAAAAAATATTCAATATCATTGGTCATTCAAGAGATGCAAATTAAAACACTGAGATGCTATCTCACCCCAGAAAGAATAGCTACCATCAAAAGTCAACCAATAACAAATGCTGGTGGGACTATGGGAAAAAGAAACCCTTTTCCACTGTTGGTGGGAGTGCAGACTGGTGCAACCACTGTGGAAATCAAGGTGGAGATTCCTCAAAAATCTAGGACTAGAGGTCCCATTTGACCTAACTATTCTCCTTCTGGGTATCTTCCCAGAAGAATTAAAAATATCATACCACAATGATTTATATGCATCCATGTTTATAGCAGCACAGTTTGTAATAGCTAGATCTTGGAAACAACCCAGGTATCCATCAACTGAGGAATACATTAAAAAGATGTGGTTTTTTTGTACAATGGAGTACTACTCAGACATAAAGAAGGATATGCTGGAGACTTTTATAGGTAAATGGATGCAACTTGAGACCATTCTCATAAGTGAAATTAATCAGACCTATATCTGTAAAGTCATGTGGTCTCACTAGTGTGAGAAACTGAACAAGTAAATAAGATCCAAAATGTATAATAGATATTGGGAATTGGGAAGAAACTTTTCAAAAGAAAAGACAAACTGATAGGGGAAAGGGAAAAGGAAGAAAGGGAAAAAGAAAAAAAAATATGTACATATATACCAGACACTTAAGATAATTATACAGTTGGCTTCTTTCAGTTCCTCAAAAAGAATGTTTTGTGCTAATATTGTTTAGACTTGTCTCATGCCCGTATGCTACCCTCTGAATAACTACTAGGAAGGCAACAAGATGCAATGAATTAACTACTGTAACTGTCCTGTTACCCTGTTTTGAAACTCGGTTTCATTGTTTGTTTTCTCGTTACAATGAAAATAAATAAATAAAACCTGAGTGTGCTGTGAATTCAATGACCTGACTCCATTTCCCTCCCCCACCATCTTCACATGCCACACATGGACAAGTGCTGCCTGTGGAATGACACCGAGGCTTCCAGCCGAAAAATCCACGTCCTCACCCTGTCCACCTTCTTCCCCGTGGAATCAGATGAGAACGACAACCACACCCTCCATTCTCCCTGTGTGCCAAGTTCATCTCCATCACCAGAGTGTTCTCCCCTTGGGAGGTGAGAGGTGGCCAGCTCACACCGGGGAAAGAGCATCGCTTGAGGGGACCACTGGTGGTCACATTTGACTTGAGGGGGTCCTGTGGTGCCAGATGCTCTTCACTGGACCCTCGAGGCCAGGTCTGAATGTTGTGGTTTTTCTTCCTGGATGCTTGGTTCTCCCATTTGGGTGTCCATCGGATGGGAAGGGTTCTTTCTGGAGCCTCTGGACCCAGAAGTGGTTGGCCCGACCAGATGTCTGAGGACGGATTGGTGAAGCCACCTTAGAGGCGGGGTTCCAGTGCAGTTGGCCCTCGCCTACTCCGTCTCAAACCTGCCTCTAAGGCGTACATCTCTTCCGGTCTGTTTTGGAGGGCGCCCTGCAGCTCTGGGTGGTTGAGGGAGTGAGTCCTAGGATTTCAGCAGTTCCATAAATGACACAGAGTACAGACAGTGACTCAGGGCACCCCAGCTTGCAGCATGTGACCTAAAATATGTGCTTTGGAAGGACTGGGACGGCTGCACATTCTTGTCTATCTCTATGAAAAGTATGGTGTTTATCGCCTAAAACCTTGGAAGAGAGCCCTGGCAGTGTGGCAGCCCTGGGTGTCCTGTGGGGTGGTGTGACCACCACGGTGCTGCTCGCTCACTTGGTTTTGAGTTGACTGTCAACTCCAAATGTGTTTGAATGTGAAGTTGATTTAATTTGGAATTGCTGTACCATGCCTACTTGGTTCTTACTCCCTCATGGGGGTTTACAGAGAACTAAAATTATTCTTGAACATGGCAGGAAATCAATATTCTATTTAGTGTTCAAAGTCAATAGCCATTTCCAAGCTAAAACTTTCTGTCTTGGTGTAATCAGCCTTCCCTTCCCTTCCCTTCTCTTGTCTTGTCTTGTCTTGTCTTCCATTGCCCTTCCTTCCTTTGCCTTTTCTTCTCTTCTATATTCTTCTCTTCTCTTTCTTCTCCTCTCCTCTCCTCTCTTGTTTCCTTCCCTTCCCTTCTCTTTTCCCTTCCCTTTGCTTTTCTTCCCTCCCTCCCTTCCTCCTCCTATTTCTTTTTTTTCTTCTTTTTAGTACTGAGGATTGAACCCAGTGCCTTTGCACTGAGCTACACCTCAGACCTTTTTATTTATTTTTTAAAATTTTAACAGTCTCCATAAATTGCTAAATTGCCCTGACTGGGTTAGAAATTTCTATCATTCTTCCTCAGCCTCTCAGAGTACTGATCATAGGAATGCACCACCATGACTGGCTTGGCCTGGAATTTATTATTTTAAACCTATTGTAGTGAGTAATAATAATACATGCTTTAAATTTATCAGAGGCTTTTTCAAATATATCAAATGCATTTGTGGAGATGAGGAATATTTTTCTGGAGTCTGGTTGCTCTATAACCTATGAGAGAGAATGTTCTGGGTTTTCTGGTTCACGGACCATGGTTCTAGGTGTGGGCATCTGAGTGGTTGCTTGCAGCTCCCTGCCTGTGTCAGACATCACCAATCAATCACGGAATATCTACCCTGATTCACAAACCTTTCCCAATTCCTGGCTGTGGGCAGTGCTCCCAGTGAATCTCTTGGCCTGTTTTCCTCTTGGGTTATATAAGTGTGCAACAGTTATTAAGTGAGTGCCAGGCACTGAAGTAGGTGCTGGGAATCAATGGTGAACAAAAGGAGAAACATCTCTGCTTTGGTGGCATTTGCCAGTTAAACGGGGTTACCATGGGAGGGTCCTGCAGGGACAAATGCACCATTTCACTGGTGGGGGACAGTAGCTGGAGCCAGGAGAGCTTGTCCTGGGGATGTTGAGAAGGAAGACATTTGGGACCTGGGGGGAGGTGAAAGCTGGAGGACCTGGGAAAGGGTGTCCTGAAGGCATAAAGGGGTGGTTTACCAGTGTAGCATCAACAAATGACAAGAGAAAATGACAACAAATTCAGCCTGAAGATGTTAACTTTGTGGTTTATTTGTGGTTCTGAAATAGAACTAGTGTTCCTATGGATGTGATGAGCAGAGAAATCTATCTTTACAGACAGAAAGGGCTCCGGAAAACAGAAACAGAACCCAAAGCGGTTGGTTGGTTTAAAGTTGCCTTCTTGGTAGGGTTAAAACAGAAAATCCCTTAGCATGCTTGGCTCAGATCCACTGGGATTCTTTTGATTAGTTGTTGCCAATCTCCTGGTTTTGTTTGGAAGTTGGCCTGGTTTGGAGTTCAGTTTGGCTACGTGGTACTTAGCATGAGTGACTCCATTCTGGTTTGGTCGGGTCCAGTGGGGCCTAGTCCAGGAGGCTGGGTCAAAGCAATAGCCTCCTATCCATTTGATTTAGCAGGGCTGTGGGTCTTGATGGTCAAGATAGGCCAGGCAGGGCCTTGCAGGCTACACTGAGGTCTACAGTCATTGCTGAGAAAGAGGAAACAGCCCCTGGCTGGGTCCGGTACTGCTGAGAGCTGCCTGGCACTCCCACCCCACCTGGTGTTCTGTGGACACCAACAGCCTCACAGAGAGCCAGCGCCAGGCCAGATCCCCCTCAGCTGTGAGGAGCACGAAGGACAAGGCGTCTTAGAACTGTGTGAGCACTGACAAAACCCAGGTCACCGCACAAACCAGAAAGCAGCGAAAAAGAGCGAGATGGCATCCTTGCCGCATCTAGGGATGAACACATCTGTTTTCCTGTGGCCGCTTCCGGTAGTGCCTGCGGGAACCCTGGGATGGGAGGGGAGATGGAGGCATCTTCTCTTTTTACCCCTCTTCCTCTCACTCTCGTTCTGACCCCTTGGAGAAGATGGGAAGACATCTGGGAAGCTGTTGCTTAATCACTATTGTCCTTGTGACCAGGCATTGGAAACCCTATTCCAGGGTACTGAGCTCCCCTGGGGGTGCCTCATGCCACTCTCTCCTGGACAGGCTGGGCTGAGTGCCCCTGACCTGGGTGACCTCATTTTCCCACAGGCCGGTGCCTCTGACTTCTCACTAGCTAAACATCACTAGCTGCCCAGCACCTGTGCGCCCCGTCATGTAACCTTTGATCTGACCTTGGAAAGAGTCTGACCTGACATCTGCCCTGTGGTCAGAGTAGGGTGCCAGCCCAGTGTGTGTTCTTAGATTTCCTGGGTTTTAGGGTGATCCACCCAACCTATGTCCAGCACTGCAAAGGGAACACATCAGGATTCTGTGGGTTCCTTTTGAGCCCTGGTCATGTGTTTGGAGGCCAGAAGGAACGCACTCTCTAGTCTCCTCCCCTTCGCGGCATGGAGGGACTCAACCATAGCTTCTCTCTGAATTCTGATCCTCATTCCCTAAACCGCTGGAGCTATAGCCTACATGTGGGCCTCTGGGGTCTCCATCTGGAATGGGGAACTGTTTGTGCTGTGCTATGAAGGAAATTTCTGCAACATTCCATGTGCTGGGCTCCGGCATCTCTACCACAAGACTGTTCTGTCCCAAGCTGGTCAGTTCTGGGCAGGCTGGGGGTAGGAGGAGGCACTCGGAACCCTTCCTGTCCTCCCATTTCCCCTGGCTCCTTGGCAGAACCTGCAGCCCCCACGTCTCACAGCTGGCCCCGAATGAATGAGCTCCTGTCCTGCCTCCAGCTCATGCTTGTCTCTGGCCTTGTGCCTGAGGACCAGAGGGTTTGCATCTGTCCTGCTTCCCCGGCACTGAGGCCCCCAGCTGTCACTGTGGAGCAGGACCCAGAGCCAGCCTTGTTGGTGAGACCTGGCCAAGCAAGGAGCCACAGTGCCCATGACAGATGGCTTCTTATGGTAAGGAGCAGCTGTGACAGCCACCACCATCCTAGGAGCCTGTGTCTCCTCACTGGAGACGAGTAGACTCTGGCTGTCCTCCTGAAAAGCGTGACCATTAGTCTGAGGGGACAGCAGCATCTCAGTTCCCCTAGCTGGGGCTAAGCAGGCTTCCAGCTCCCCAGCTGCTGAGCTGCCACTGTGCCCAGCAAGGGAAGCTATGCCAGAGCCCATCTGCAGACTTCACAGTGTCCCATGCCACACTTAGAAAAGGTAAGTACACAGCCAGGGAACAGCATGACCAAGGAAAAGAGGCCTGTTTCCTTCTGGAGTCTCCCAACCCAATCAGGTTGTTGAAGTACTTTACTGAACCCCAAGAGAGAGACCCTTTGCCTCCAGCTGGGAGTGTGGGTTCCTGTTCTTATGTGGATTCTCTTCCAGCTGCATTTGAAAGGAGGCCTGGTCTTTTGGAGCCTGGTTCCCATTGTGTGATCCCAGGCACATCAACCAACTACTCTGAGCATCAGGTTTTTATTGGCAAAATAGGCAATAAGTGAATAATGTACACTAAGCAGCTTCTAGATTGGAATTGTGTCTCTAGCTTCCTACTTCTGGCCTTTGAATGTCATGAGTACTGCCACTGCCACACGTGTAGCAACTATGCCAGGGCCACTGGCCAGCTTCATGAGTGGATTTCTAGTCTGCTGCAAACTCCCTAAACCCTCAGCTGCAGAGATGGCTCCTCTTACTCTTGAGAGGAGTGTTTTTGACGATGTGGCACAGATAGATGCAGTGGGAGAGAGTTCGCTCCCGGATTTTACATCTGAAATTGAATTTGCATGAACTTGTGCAACTGACAAGAAGAAATAACTGATATTGTATTGGAAACGTCCTTGGGCCAGATGATTTACACACACTTTCTTGTTGAATCTTCACAGCAGTCCTGTAAAATAGAATTCGAGCATCTGTAGACTGAAAATATGAAATCTGAAATGCTCCAAATCTGAAATTTTTGATCACTGATGTAATACTACAATCAGACAGTTCTATACCATCACTCTTACTTCATACCTAGAATTACTTAAAATATTATATAGAATTATCTTTAGGCTATGTGTATAAAGCATACATGAAACGTAAATGAGTTTAGGCCCATCCCCATAATATCTCAATGTACATGCTATGGAAATAGTCGTATTTTACTGTTTAGGGAATAACAAAAATTTAAAAATATGTATTCAATATAGTTTTATTTCCCCCCAGCATTTTTGATTCATGGGCACAGAGGGCCAACTGTGCCTTAGAATCTTTCATCTGTGACCATGTGCAGTCTTCCAGTTTTAGTGTCAATTCTGTTCTTAGAAAATAAGTTGGGCCTCCTGTGACACAGGGAGCCGGGGCAGTGGGGTGTTGGTGGTGTCTGGTGGCTGAGACAGCAAGTGAGGGAGCAAACAAGCAGCGACCCAAGAGTCCAGGGAGCAGGGAAGAGCAAGAGGGGAGCACTCAGGTGCAAGCAAGAGAAAATGAGAGCATGGGCTTGGGCTTGAGCCCCAGAACAGCCGAGGAGCCCCCTCACTCCCTTCCCCTCCCTGCCCCTGCTGGGCTCAGTGCACCATCACTCCCTGCCTCCTTCCCTCTCTCCCTTCCTTCCTCCTTCCTCTCTTCCCTCTCCCTCCCCATTCCCCACTAGTGGATGGGAGTGAAGGATGGAAGGGGCCCTGTGGATGTGGCAGCGCACCAGGGTTTGCTGGGGATGGAACCCAGTGTGTTGTGCTTCATGTATATGCTCTACTGCTGAACTACACCTGCAGCCCCAACAATTGTAATTTGTGGAAGTGTTATAGAAAGTTTTATGTCTGTTAAGAGTTGGCACATTACCGGACCTGGCCCTGCATGTCTACTACCATCAGATGCTTGCTTCCTGCAGGCAGCCAGCGTGTGTGGGGAGAAACAGCATGTGTGGGGAGAAACAGCATGTGTGGGGAGAAACAGCCAGAAGTGGTGGCTTCTGCCACCACTGGGATGCTTGCTTCCTTAGAGTACCCAGCACAGGCAGAGAGAAACAGCCAGATATGCCCTGTGCACCTGCAGTCCAACACTGGAGATGCTTGCTTCCCACGAGCAACTAGCATGGGCAGGGAGAATCAGACAAACATGCCTCTGTGCACCTGCTGCCACCTCGGGGAGTCCTTGTGTAGATATACAGGCTGAGAGAAGAAGCAGCCCCCCCACTTACCCCTGGCCATCTGGGAAGCCTTGATGTAGCCATGTGGGTCTGGAGAAGTTCACCCCATGCCACACCTCCTCTCCAGGAGCCCAGGTGTGGAGAAACCCAGGTGCCTGGCCCATCCCCCTACACTGTGGAGGGGCAGCCAATATGGGAAGAGCCTGGGACCCCACGACCAGCTTTTTGGGAAGAATCCAGGAAAATGTCAAGACAGCGGGGCAAAAGGCAATCTCAGACCTCCAGACCTCCACACAGAACAAGTCTGGGAGATACAGTCATGGAATAAAATGGAAGCCACACACCTGAAGTCTCTGAAAAGATAGCAACTGGAGTAAAGAAATAACTCCATGAGAACATAAAAGTAATCAGATCAGAAATAATATCTCAGGTAAAAGAAGAAATCATTGCTCAGCATAACTAAAGGAAGAATTGCTCAGCATAACTAAAGAAGACATAGATAAAAAGAGAAGCATAGAAAAAGGTTGGAAACTTTGAATGAACAATATAGAAAGGAATCATAATGCATGAAACATTCAAAGAGATACGCAGGAAATTAAAGACTCCACTGAAAGCTGGCAAAAGAACTTGAAAGAGACTGAAGACAGACTTTCAGACTTTGAAGACAGGATTGCAGCTAGAAAATGTGAAAGGAAAGATCTCTTTAAAATAACAAGGAACCAGGAAATGACAATTCAATGGCTGCAAGATGATGTGAATAAAAACAGGAATAATAGGCATCAGCAAAAAAACAAAACAAACAAACAAAAAAAAAAGCAGGGGTCAACACAAATGACATAAAAAGACTATTTACAGAAGCAATAGCAGAAAGTTTCCCAAACATGGGAAAACAACCTGGCACACAGAAAAGCAAAGTATATAGAACTCCAACTAGCCATAACCAAAATATATCTATGCCCAGACATATAATATCAAGAGCCCAGAAATTCAACACAAGAACAGAATATTAAAGGCTATTAGAGAAAAGGAAACAGATCACCTACACTGGAAAACCCATGAGAATCACAGTAACTTCTTAACACAAGCCATCAAGTCAAGAAGAGCTTGGAGTGAATGTTTCAAATCCTGAAAGAAAATAGTTTCCAATCCAGATTGATGTACCCGACAAAATTATCTTTCAAAATTGATGGGAAAATAAGATACTTCCACAATAAAGAACAACTGAAGGAATTCATGGCTACCAAATCAGCCCTACACAGACTGCTGAAGTATCTAGAGAGAGATGACCGTGATTCCACAAACAGCAGCAGAGGGGGTTTGCCAAACAGAGCAGGTAATTAAATGGAGGAGAAAAGTACAGGTGTCAACAGCAGGAGGATAGCATGGCAGAGATGAGCCAATGCATGCCAGTTGTAACCGTTAACGTAGACGACCTCAACTCACCAAGAAACAAGATTCATCAATATGCTGCATACAAGAACCCATTTAACTCAAAAGGAAATTCATAGACTGAAAGTCAAAGGAGAGAAAACAATGTTCCATGTGACAGGAAACCAAAAAACAAGCAGGGGTAGCTTGCCCATCAACTACAGAATAGATAATAAATATGTGGTATTTTTATATAGTAGAAAGTTACTCAGCTATAAAGGATAGTCTTGAGGCTCTTGTAGGTAAATGGATGAAACATGAGATCTTGCTAATGGGTGAAGTGGTTTGGACTCATATGGGTGAACATCATGTTATCTCCCTAGCACAAAAAACTGAAGGAGTGGGCCAGGGATTTAGCTCAGCAGCCTTAGTGCCTGCCTAGTAAGCTCTAGGTCGTGAGTTCAATCTCTGGTACAAAACAAAACAAAACAAAACAAAACAAAACACCAAAAAACTGAAGGAGTTAGTGGGATCCAAAATGTACAATAGATATTGTGAAAGTGGTAGGGGAGGAAACGTCTAAAAAGGGAAGGTGGTAGCCATTGTTAATTTCTTATTATCTTGTTTTGAGTTTCTTTATCATTTTCATTATTTTGTAACATTTGGATTTATTCTGTCTTGTTTTGTTTGATTTTATTATGTCTAATGGTATGGGTAGCTATTTTGAAGATAACAAGATATATTATGGTAGCCATTGTGATTTCCTATTATCTTGTTTTGAAGTTCTGTAATGCTTTCATTGTTTTGTTTTGATTGGTTTTATTCTGTTTTGTATTGTTTGATTTTATTATGTCTGATGGTATGGGTAGCTATTTTGAAGAAAACAAGAGACATTATGATAGCCGTTGTTGATTTCCTATTATCTTGTTTTGAAGTCCTGTATTGCTTTCATTGTTCTGTTCTAGTTGGTTTTATTTTGTTCAGTTTTATTCTCTTTAAAATAAAATTTAAGTGGCAACCCACTCGGGATCCCTTCTATCTCTCTCTCTCAGACACAAGCTTTCTTTCTCCCAAAAAATATTTCTGCTCTTAACCTCCATTGCTCCTAAAGTTCATTCTTCTATTTTAGAGAACATGAACTCATACAGGACATATAGTAGGCCAGGAATTTCATTCCCCTATATCATTTGGAGGTTTCCCATCAAGATCATTGGATGGAGACATGGGCAACTCAATGCCAAAGCCCCTGACTCCTTTGAAATGCATTCCTAAGCACTGGAAGAGGTTTGAACCTTCCATGTTGAAAAAGAACCAACTGATATTTCTCTGCATGTATGCATGGCCTACCTACACCTTAGAGCCAAAATGGAATGCAGAGGGAAGTATTAATTATGATGTTCTTTTACAACTAGAGGCATACTGAAAAGGGGAGGGAAAATGATCAGAATTGTCTTATGTTCAGACTTTCTTTACACTGAGGAATACTCCTTATTTATATCCTAAATGTAAATGTGAGCCACAGGAAAACTCAGCACCTCGGGCCCTTAAGGCACTTACTACACTCAAGCCTGAGATCACCCCTTCCAACCCTATGGAACCTGAGTACAAACAGCCTTAATCAAATCTGCATCCACCACTACTGAACCTGAGGTTTCCCCTAGTTGCCCTTCCAGTCTTAAGGATGAGGCTTCTTGACCAGCTGTAATCCAGGCCTCTACAGGGAGATACCCATCCTTAGCTGGGTTTGTGCAAGCTCCTCAAGGGCAATATCTTTTACAGGAAGTATGTGGACAATCTGGGACTTGCAGGATTCATGTGCCTTTTTCTCTCAGGGACTTAAAACAGATTAAATTAGATCTGGGGAAATTTTCAGATGACCCTGATAAGTACATTGAGGTCCTTGGAGGACTTAGGGAGACCTATGAGCTAGAGTGAAATGATGTAGTGTTACTCTTAAATCAGACAGTGACTTCTAGTGAGAGACAGGAAGCATTCCAAGCTGCTATTGCCTTTGGAGATGAATATCATGTTATTCATTTTAGAAGGCCAGAAGATCGGCATCCAGGGGAATGACCAGTTCCCACTGGGGTACAAGCTGTTCCCACCCAAGATCCTAACTGACCTGACAACAAAACAGGAGACTGATGCAAAGGCATTTTCAAACATATATTCTTGAAGGTCTAAGAAGGACAAAAACCAAGCCTTCTAGTTATTCTAAATTGTCCGCTATTTTTCAGAAGAGAGGCAAAAACTACTCTGACTTCGTTTATTAGAAGCACTAATAAAACATATGTCCATAGATACTGATTCAATAGGACAGATTTTTACTTAAAGATAAGTTTATTATCCAGTCAACTCCAGATATTAGAAAACAGCTACAAAAGATAGCCTTTGCTCCAATAGTTAACTTGATTTTTTAGTAAAAACTGCTTCCTTAGTATTCTATAATCAGGACTGGGAGAAAGCCAAAGAAAGAAAACAAAGAGACCCCCCAAAATGACTGCCTTTATTGTGGCCTTAAAAACACAGACTTTAAGTCTGATTCTCAGGGTTCCAAGAAGAACTTGAAGACTACACTGGCCTGCTAATGGCTGCCGAGGCCAGGCCACTTTAAGAGGGCCTGCCTTAAGAGGCCCCCAAGCCATTCACTAACTCAAAGCTCACCACTGGAGGTCGGACTGTCCTCTGAGCCCAAGGGCCCAGAGTTCAGACGATCCTATCAGATGGTTCAGCAGGACTAAAGGGCCTCAGGGCACTTATCTCCTCCCTCTGGCCAGATTGTCATCTCTGCTTGTCATCTCCACAGAGGAGTCCTGAGTAGTCGGGACAAGAAGTAAAAACCAGCCAATTGCTGGGTACTGTCACGTGTCTCTTTGTCCTTCTGAACTCTGGTCTTCCTTCCAGGAGTTGTACCTCAGTCACCAAAATACATGTTGCTTAAACTATAATTGGGATAAGTTTCTCTTCATTCATTCATTTTAGTTATGTCTAAAAGCCTGACTAACAAAGTTTCATTTGTCAGAACAATGTATTAATCTGGTTCTCCTACATTATGAAAGATCTAAAGACAATTATAACTAGATCTAGTTAGAGGGATTTATTACAAAATGTCAGGCTCCATCAATAAAAGGTCCTAAGAACCAATGGGTTATAATTGCTATAATTTAGAAACAGTTTCTAAACTTAACTATCAGCCCTACTGCTCATAACTTGATTATATGCATGCTTTGATTAAAGTTTGTTCTTGCCTTGAAGGTGCCAAACCCCAAAGCAGTATACAGATGAAACCAATAGCAAATATGCTAGATTTCTTTCACTGGGATCCACCAGATTTTGTCCAGAAAAAGCTTTATATGATGCACATTGAGGCCTTAATTAACTGTACTCAGCAGGCCTTAAATGACACCCCAGCTGATCTCTTATCTTCTCGATAAAAAAGGTAAAATTAATAAAACAGCCCATCTTCCAAAATCAGATAGCATTAGACATTCTAACAGCACAGGAGGTACTTATACAATTGTAAAAACTAAATGTGTGTACATTCCTGATCCTTTTATTAATATCTCAATTAACTGTTCAAGACATTAGATGACAAATTAATGACATGTCAAATTCTAAAATTTCCTAGACCTTATCCTTATCCTCCTTATGGGAAGCCATTACTAGCTCCTCTTGGTGGAACTTTTCTTTTTCATTTTTCTTTTTTTTTGTACCAGGGATCGAACTTGCAACCTCATGCTTGCTAGGCAGGCACTTATGCTAAATCTCCGGCTCAGGTGGAACTGTTTTTTAACTGTATTCGTAATAGTCCTGTTGATTCTATTATTTGGCCATGCATACTTGTTTCTTTAGCTTTGTCTCCTTCAGATTTAAAGCTGTATGTCTACCCAAGATGAAAATGTCTAGTATCTACTGAGAGCCATTAGTGAGAATCTCTACAGGATATCCCTGACTGCCATTGAACAACTATGACCCTCTTCAGCCTGAAGAAGCCAGACTGGTCATTGCCCATTACCCCTCATGGCAGTTTGGGTTACTTCTTCAGAGGAGGGAATGTTATAGGCAGCTGACCTAGCTAGAAACATTATAGGCAGTCAGACAGGGCTGGGCCCTCGAGGAAGCTGGCACAGAGGACCAAATGTCTTGTGACCTTAGACGAGACACACACCTCTTGCTGTGGGCCAGATCTCAAGACAGAAGGCAAAATGAATGCAACCATACCCTAAGTATAAACATTAGGGATTAGGTATAATCACCTTGAGAAGCAGGTGTTACCATCCCAACTCCCTACAGGAAGAGTCACTGATCTGTAAGAATGCTCACTTGCTATGTGACTTGATTCCTCATTCATTCCTAATTTGGTCAGTTCTACCTGAACAATTAATCTGATTGGTTGACCATAGCTCTGTCCCACCTCATGCCTGTCTGCCTTGCGAGTTCCCAATTTTCCCCAACTTAGACCCACCTCACCTCATGGTTTTACTCCATAAAAATTCCTAGAAGAGATAGAATCTTTGGTAACCCACTTGGGACCCCTTCTGTCTCTCTTTCATACAGAAGCTTTTTTTCTCTCAATAAATATTTCTACTCTTTAAAAAAAGAAAATTAAAAAATAAAATATATTGGTTTATTTTCTATATGGTTGTATACTCTGAAATATGGTCATTGTGTTTCCTGAAGATTAGGTAGAAAATGCCTATAAAAATGAGCAGGTCTGGGTACTTTATTAAAAATAGTTTAATTTCTACCCCAAACTTTTTCCATTTTTGTATCCAAATTTTCAATATCTTTGTAAGCCTTTTGGAAGCAGGTTTCAATAAATTTTTCTTCTACTGTTTCTGTTGGTGTTTTTCTAATGCTGACTCACTCTCCCTAGGGACTTCATATTAGATGGTCTCAAGTCATGCATCTATCCTCCATACCTCTTCACATTTTCTTCATACATCTCATACTTTTATATTTTTGTATGATATTCTGAAGGCTGCTTTATTAATTTTAACTTGCTCTTCAAGGATACCCATCTCTATTTTGACAATCAAATGTCTAGTCTTGAAGAAGTTTAATTGGTTCTTTTTTGTAGCAGGCTGATCTTCCTCTAAATAGATTCATTATACTTCTTTAAAGACCTCATCTCTGTCTCAAAAGTTTATTTTTTTAAAAGTGTTTTCTTGGTTGGGGTTGTTATCTTTATGTTGTGGTGGACTTTTCTCAACTATTTAAAGTGTTTTCACGAAGTGCCCATTTCAGACTCTGGGATTTCCTGTTGGTGCATTTGTAAGTGGTTTATCTATTTCCTCCAGCCATTGTGGGTGAGAAGCAGGAATGTGTTGCCCAGTGAGGAGGGCCACTGAGTGGTCCTCTGAATTGGAACTTACCATCCCTGCTTTGACCGACTAGTGCTGAGCAGTGGATCCTTCTAAATGACAGTGGTTGTGATAACAATCGTTTTTTTATGGTTATCTCTCATGGCACTGAGAGTTGACTGGGTTCAGTTGGGTGACTCTCACTCCGAGGCTTCCACAGGATTGAAGTGAGTAGGTGGCCAGGGCTCACCTCATCAGGGGCAGGTAGAGCATCATCTCCATGTGTCTTGTGCTTTCTCAAGCATTAACACTGTCTAGAACAAACATGGTCAGAGGTCAGGCAGACCGGGAATCAGATTTTATGCACCAGCTTGTGAACCCCATGGCTTCACTTCTGCTGCAGTCACAGACCTACTCCAGGAGAAGAAGCAGGGACCCCAGAGCTGGATGGAAAATGTCAGTCTCTTGTAAGAAAAGCATACACCATGGAAAAGAGTCTTACAACCATCCTGGAAAGTACAGCCAGTTACAACTCCCATTCCCCTAGCAGTGTGTGGAACTAATTCACTTTCTTAAACTCCTTTTCTGTATTTTTTAGAATTTAAGGGAGAAGCAAGAGGAAGCAGGAGGATAAACATGTGTTCCTCAGCCACCTGGGCGTAATCTCCCCGTGTCATGTGTTAATCCCTGGGATTTGGGGCTGCCATTCTATCTCGTTGTTTATACAATTTTTTGGTGCTACCTATACCCAACGGACTGGAGGTGGAGGCCTGTTCTCCTGACCTCATCCAGTAGGAGCTAGAAGTAGGGTCCAGTCGCAGTGACAACCCATGGATTTCAGAGCCTGTCACCAGCTCTGCTGACCCTCACTACCCCAGGTCATTGCTCTGCCACTGTGATCTCCCAGTTGGGAATTCTCTGGGAAATTCTCACTTGCAGTCATCATACAGGAGAGCCACTGCCACCCAGGAGGTGACGGGGTCAATGCCTTGATGCATTTTTAATTCTTTCTCTTTTGTGTCTTGCTCTTGACAGGTCCATTAAGAAGGGAGACCACCCCACAGTGCATCCCAGCACTTGACTGCTCTGTTTCCCTCCTCTGGCTCCTCCTTAGGTGGAGGCCAGCAAGCTGCCACAACATCACTTGGCCACAGAGGGCCTCAGTGGCGGGGCAGCGCGGTGGACACGAGGAGAGTACCGCAGACTCAGGAAGCTGGAATTAGGGCCTTAGAGCTAATGGCCTACACTGGGCATCATGGTGGGAGCTTAGGGTGGGTGGGATGGTCATCCCTGCTCTGCTCAGCAGCGCTCCAGGCTCGTGCCAATGACATGCTCAGGATCAAAATGATGCGAGAAGCCTCCAGTCCTGGGCCATGTGGGGGAGGCACCTCCTCAAGATGGATTTGCTTTCCATGAAAAGAAGCCCCAATTCTGTAATAATAATTTTCATTCTACCATGAGCTCTTCTCACCAACAGGCTTATAATCATGTCACACTCAACTGGCTTAGTGCTGCTTTTAGTCTGGTGTGACGATGAATTGAACTTGTGTGACAATGTGAAATCATGATGAATAATCTTAATGCTAAATTTCCTAATTTTTCCCAGGAAAGGAAACTTGGCTCCTGTACCAGATCATGGGCAAAACCTCTGATGGTTTGCCTTCATTCCTACATGAAAGCTGCCACTGAAACAAGATGGGCACATATGAGAGCGACCCTTTGGTCTCAGGCACATACAGAACGGAGCCGTCTGCAAAGGGAGATATTTTGAAATCCGCAAGCATCTCTCTTTGAATGCCGTTGACTGGACTCTGCCAGACCTGCCCCTCTAGGCCATCTGCAAGAGGCTCTGTGTCCTGGAGCAGCATTTTAAAAAGCTGATTTGGTCTAGGCTTAAAAAAATCAAAACAAAACAAACACTGACTCCCCAGGGTGAACAACAACTTTTTCCCAGGCTGGTCAGTGCTGTGGCCAGGTTGCCCCTGGCGACGACACATTTTGGGCTGGCGATTTCTCCGGGGCTTTGTTCCTCATGTACACTACAGGGATGGTAGAAGGTCAGGGCTATTTCCGGCTTCGCACTCTGCAAGGCCAAACTCACACTTTGGGGCTCTCTGCTGCTTTCCAGTCCCCCAGTTGGCATTCTCAGCAGGGAGAATAAAAGTGTCTGTGTTGTAGCTTCCCTGGGCTTCTGCCTGCAGATGGCCTGGTGGCCAGTGAAGGCAGCTGGTCACTGCTCGTGGCCCTAGCTATTACTGGTCATTTGGGCTCTGGAGTTAGGAGCTTTGATCAGACCGTTCAACTCCCTGCCAAAGCCACCTCTACAGCCACGGACACCCACCTGCCACACTTTTCTCCTTTCCTAGAAACTTCCCTCCATCTCTCTACTCCTGAAGGGTCATAGTGGCCAGTGACAGAAGGATCCCAGCAGCAGCTTGGACCAGAAACAAATGACAAAGACAAGGTGTGTTTGCTCTCCAAGTTCATTACTCCACTGTGGCAGTGCTTTGCCACTGGCGCTTGAGGCATTGGTTGCTATGGTGGCCCGTGACTCTTGGGCCCCCACTCATCCATCAGGCCCAGAAACATTAAGCACAGCCTGGAAAACCAGCCCTGGAGCTCCGCCAGTGTGAGCAGCCAGGGCTTGGTCACCAGCTCCTTTCTCAGGCCTGAAGGGCTGCTTACTGTTTCTCTGCGCCTGGAGCCTTGGCAACTCATTTCGGAGCTATCTCCTGGGAGACAACGGTTAGGTCCCTGAGCCAGCATCATTACCTGCTGAGGAAGGGGCAGTTGTCCAATCACCCTTGGCCCTTCAGGTCCCAACAGTAGGTGTAGAAGTGCAAAGAGTCAGAAGGTTGATTGACATAGCTTTCCGAACCTCTTCTTGGCCGCCTGATCTAGTTACTGCTGTGTGGTAAATAAACCACCCCGGAACTTAGAAGTATATCACAATGTCTTTCCACAGTGTGGCCCTGTGAGTCTGGAATTTTGGGCAGATCAACACAGGGACACTTGTCTTTATCCTGTTGTGTCTGAGGCAATGACTCCATGGTTAAGGAGGACCAAACATCTAGAACCATCTGAGGGTGTCTTCTCCGGTGTCCCTTCTCCTCCAAAGATGGCCTTTGTGTGGCTTGGGCTTCCTCACAGCATGGTGGCTTTGTCCAGTGGCTCCTTGTCTTCTTGGGCTTCAGAAGTGATTGCCCATATTCACTTTTTTGGACTCAGTTTTGGCAGTCTGGCTGCTTCGTCTCCAAATCATTCTACTGTTTAGAAAAAGTCACAGACTCCCATGATTCAGGGGAGGGACAGAGATGTCATCTCTGAATGGGACAGACGTGGGATATGAGATCTGCTGTGGCCATCTGACACAGTGCCCCTGGATTCCCATTCCACTCGGCCCACCACAGGCCAGCTGCACAGGTCACTTGGGCCCCTGATTTGCTTCCTAACAGCTGTTGGGCAGTTCCTCCCAGGCCCAGTAGTGAGCTGGGCCCCAGAGCAAGGGGGAAGCCTCTGTACCTCTGTCTCTTTCACCTTGGCTGGGTAAGTTCAGGGTTAACACAAGGGCCAGTGACTTTAGTGGAGTATCCTGGCCTGGCCAGCCTCCCTCACGATCTGTGGCTGCTCATGTGGCTTTGGGTCTTGTGTTTCTTGGCTCTTGATCTGTGGTGCTGGAATGAGGGTTGCCAGGCAGAGCCTCAACCTGAAGCCAAGCAGGGCGGAACCCAGAGAGTCCCCCAGTGATCCAGAGCTTCTTGCAGACAGCCTCCCCTCTGTGGCTGAGGGTGAGGGGCCTCAGGACAGCGTCTTTCTCCATTCCCTGCCCTGGCTGTGTAAGGGACAGTTGCTCCTTTGCAGAGTAATTTTTGTGAGGCTGACACAAAGGTGAACTGCAGATGTGCCCTGCTGCCACTGAAGAGTTTTGCTGCGGTCAGGGCAGGCATCGGTAGGTCCCAGCTGTGAAAATCAGGGGTCTCTGTAGTTCTAGAAGCTACTTTCGTCCAGAAGCTGCCACAGGAAAAGACCCCCCCCCCCAGTTTCCACACTCCCCCTCGGTTATCTACCTTGTTCCTATGTACCATGGACCCTCAGGTCCCCAAAGCCCCCCAGAGTGGACCCGAGGCCCTACCTGGGCATGTGCATGGCCGCCGGGTCACATATGAAAGGGGTTAAATCGTGTGTATGTGCAGCACATGACATGCACGCTGGAAATCATGTACATTCACACACACTTATGTGCTTGTACAGAGAGCGGATTTCACAAGCCTGTGATCAAAGCGTAGAGAAGCCAAGTTACATTTGTAAAACGTTCTTGCACAAGGAAGGCAAGAAACTTTCACATCCCCCCACACCCCGCTCCCCCAACCAGCGCACTGGGCTCCTGTGGGGCTCGGGCTTCGCGGCCACCCAGGCTTTCTGTTTACATACGTCCACACGCAGCCACAAGGGCTCCTTCTTTCCCAGGTGGGATGATACTTGGGAATACTTGGTAAAGTAAACTCATCAAGCCCACAAACTTCTCAGAAGGCCGAGCCCAGGAGCATCCATTTCTCAGCTGGCCTGGGGCTGGCCAGGCAGAGAGGCTGGTGGGAGCATAGGCGTTGTGAGGATCGGCGCAGCGCGCCCCCTGGCTGTGGGTGTGAGAAGTGCTCCTGAGAGTGGGCAGGTTAGGATGGGGTGCAAGTGGAGAAGGCTGGGGAGGCTGGCACTGATTCCCCCCCCCCCAGGCTCTGGGGAGGGATAGGAGCTCTTATATTTTGGCAAACAGCAGGTCTTCTTGGCTGAACCACCGACTTCTGGCTATTATGGTTGGCTGAGTTCTTTCGCTGCAGTTGGAGAGGCAGGGTCCAGTCCTGGCTGCTCCCAGAGGTCCTGCCATCACAGGCTTTTGGGAGTAGAAGAGCGTCACCTTTGAGGGGTGAAGCCTCGGTGCCCACCCATGGCGCCCATTCTGGATTAACCCTTCTGTCTCCCTGTACCACGAAAATCCTCACATCCTTGGCGGGAGCTTCCTGCAGTTCCTTCCAGGTGAGCAGGGAGGACTCGGCACAGTTTTGTCCCCAGACAGTCACGCTTTGAGCAACGAGAGCCCCTCTGAGGGGCTTGTTGCCTGAGTCCATGTGACAGGGACAGCAGTGGGCAGTAGCTGACAAGAATAGCTAGGGCCAAGCTCTGACTCTGGGTCTCCTCTCTGACTTAAGAAGTGGACGGGAGAACAGATACAGTGCTTAATTTGGGTATGCAAAGATCAGGAAGGGTGTGTGAGTGTGTGTATGATTGTGGTGACACGAGTCTTCAGCTCCAGTCTGTGGATGTCCCCAACAGATCAGAGGTCTCCTTCCTGCACCTGGCCTATGAGCTGGGAGCAGATGTGGTAATTGTCCATAACCCCTGGTCATTCAAGAGACACTGGCCCTGAGACACGAGCTCAGCCATTACCCTCCCTGCAATGGGCGTTCTCTTATGCACACATCCTAACTACTAAGTCCTCACTGTGTGCCCCCCTGAGTGTTGTTGCTAAGTCAGCCCTGTAACTTTCCTGTTTTGTCAAGCAGGAGACGGGGTGTCAGAGGCCAAGGCATTTGTCCTGGGTTTTGGTGGACAATGGCAGAGGCAAGATTGGAATCTGGGTCTTTGTCTCTAAACCCCACCCATGGCACCATATTGAGTAACAGTCTCCTGGGCTGGCTTCCCACAAATCCTTTGGTCCTTAGTGCAACCCCAAGAGGGAAGTTTAGGACAACCCTGGACCACTGGGGTTTTGGGGTGAGAAGGGCAAGCAGAGGCCTCTGTCCCCAGCTATCCCTCCCTGTTCTCAGGGTCCTGGGCTCTCCTCTTGCTATGGAGTGTGGCCCTTTGCTGAATGCATGCTGTTTGTTCTTTGTCACAGACTTCCATGGGGGACCCCTCTGCATAGCTCACCACCAATGTGAAGGCTGCTCTGGTCCATCATGTGCTCCCCCCAGTTCACCGAGAAGCAGATATATTTCACTGGGGGCAAAAACGCCTCAGTGTACTTTAGATCACATTTCAATGATTTTTATAAATAAAATCTGAACAATGAGTTCATTTGCTCTCACTCCTCTGACCACCTCTGAGAGGAGGCTTAAGTGCCTGGTGCAGCTCTTCCAGACGTGGAAGTAGTTTCCAGTTCTCTCTGCCTCACCCCACATCTCTCCCTCGTCTCCCACGGCAGCCCTGGGCAGAGGCTGCACTGTGTAGACAGAGGGTTGTCACAGCAGGCTATGGCTGGACTGGAGGAGGGAAGAGCCCTTCCAGGCAGTGGGCTGGGTGCCATCTCACCCTGCACCCTGCACAGTGCATCTGAGCAGGAGGCGCAGAGCCTGGCTCTGACCCAGTGCTGTGGACCCCAGGGCCACCTGCAGGGCTATCTGGGTCCTCACCTGGGACTGGCATGGACTTGGAAAGCAAGGGTCAGATGTGGCAGAAAGTGCCTTGGAAAGTTAGTCATGCCCTGCCCGCTAGGACTGGGAATGGGATTCCCAAGTTCCATAGACACCAGAGACGGGGCTGAGTCCAGGAGGGACACATGTGGCCTCCAAAATCACAATTGGAGCCAGAGTTTGAAGGCACAAGTTTCCATGCGGGCCCTAGCTAAGAAACGCCAGGCTTTCTCCTTGCCAGGCTTTGGTTTTCTTAGGAACGTGGTGAAACAGTTGAGCCAGGCCAGGTAATGTGAGTGTTTGAGGCCCGAGTCATGCAGCTGAAGCTCATGAAGCTGAGGAAATGATGCTGAGGGTTAAATGAACTGGACATTCATTGCTCTTGGTCTGTCCCACTGTGCCAAGTCATGTAGAGTTCCAGCCCTGGAATCCTCCAGCTGTATAGATAAGGAAGCCAAGGCCCTGCTGTGGGTTGGGTGTCTCTCAAGGTCCACGTGTTAAAGTCTTGGTTGTCAGGTGGCGGAAGCTTCTGGAGGTAGGGCCCAGTGGGAAATGCTTAGCTCACAGCAGTTATACCCTGGAAGGAGGCTTAGGGGCCTTAGCGATCCTGTGTTTCTCTTTGCTTCCCGGGCATGAGGTGAATGCAGGCTCCACTGTGCGCTCACCACCACCGCCATCGGGCACCTTTATAGATTCCTTAGTCTGTAGCTCTGCCCATTCTGGGGCTGTAACACCCAGCACAGGGAGCTACATAAGTCTCATAAGCTAGTTACCTCAGGCATTTCATTTCTAGTGATGGGAAGCTGATTAACACAGACCAGGAGTTACAGAGTGGAAGGTTGCGGGGGTTGGAGTGGAGAATTTGGCAATTCCCCAAAGGGGGAGCACCTATGAGACCCCAGGGCTTGGCCGCCATGGGCATATATTGACCTAGATGAAGAAAGACCTATCCATCAATGGGGGCACAGAGAGGGGCAGTGAGGGAACATTGGTGGTGTGGAGGTGGGGTCCTTGGCGTGGGCTGGGAGTACTCTGGTCCATGGCTCTTAGGAGCAGCCCATGGTGGGGACAGTGGCCCAAGGAAAGTTGGATGATAGCCATAAATTCAGGCAGTGGAAACAGCAGCACACACTGGGCCACCAGAATTTACTGAGCACCCCAGAGGGAGATCCTTGGGGAAGGAGACAGAGTCCACAAAAGAGGGAGAGGTGGTCATGTAGTCCGGGGCCTGCTCCTTCGTCTGTTGTAAAGCGCAGGTGGGGAAGTAGGTTCTGGGTGCAGGTGATCTGGAAGGTACTTCTCCCACATGCAACATGCAACTAGCAGCCCAGCTCCAGAGGCTGACAGATACTGTGGCCAGCTCTTTGGTCTGTTCCAGGTGGGCTCTGCCCGATAGATGCCACCCATGCTTGTTAGAGATGCGTGCTTGTGGCATCTGCCCCCGTCTCATTCAGAAACTTGGCTTCACAAGGTGGGTTTGGAGGGTGTGCAAATGCCCTTTTAGGTATCCCAGTGCCCCAGGATCTGACCAGATTCTCTTGCAACCTGGTGTCTGTGCTACTGACATTCAAGGCTCCACATTCATGCAGGCGAGACAGTAGAGGCCCTCACCAAAGGCAGAAGAGTTGGTTCCAGGAAATTGCTGCTGTTTCACCACGAGGGCTTCATCTTCTTCCCCACAGAATGTGCTTTCTACAGCCTCTCCTGGGAAAAATAAGATTCCTGTCCAGCCTTACAGGAACAAGATGACTGGCTATCGCTTGAGTAGTGAATTATTTCTGGATTCCGGAAACTGAATCACCAACAAAAGTACTCTTTTGTCTGCTAGAATGCCCAGAGTCCCAAAACAGACTAATCAAAACAAGAATGTACACTCTTTGGTCCAACAGTAATTTTATAGTTAGGAAAAGTGAGTATTTTTATAGCTGATATTTTTCTTATTACAAAAGAAATAATAGAAACAAGTCAGAAGAAAAAATAAAAATGAGCCAGAAATCACCATTTAGTAACAGTTTAATCTATGTCTTTCCTGCCTTTTCATCTATACACTGATAAGTTAAAAAAAAACTCTGCATAATTTCTTATTAACATGAATCCCGAGGTGTCTTTGCTTCACTTACTGTATTGCAGGTGCATTTTCTTATTTTTAAATGGTCGTTGTTATATTGCATAGATGCCACCACAGAGCCTTTGGAACAAAGCAGGTGTTTTGAACTGCACTGTGACCCTTGAACATGCATACACTGAAGTCCTAACCCTTAGTACTCTGGCGTGTGACTTCAGGTCAGGCTTCCTGTGGGTGAGAGATGTCAGAAACAACTTTCCTGCATCCTGGCCTCGCCCTGGAAAGCGTCAAGATCTCGGGGCCATGGAGCCTGACTGTGGGCTCCTGATCTGGGCCTGCTTTCTTCAGTCACGGGGGTAGGGAGAGGGACCCCAAGTGTCCAGACTCATGGGCTGGTGTTGGGCTGTCCCAGCCTCTCTAAGGTGGCTGATGTGTCCCACACCCTGGAGCCTCACTCTGCAGAATCATGCAGGCATGCACTGGCATGGCCTCTGTGCATGGCTTCTGTCCATGTCTTGCTTCCATCACTCCCATCTCTTTTGGACCTCTGAGCTCCTAGGACACAGGGAATGGGGGCTGTCTAGCCTAGAGTGGGGGTCAGTGTGCTTTTCGGGGGAGGTGGGAACAGGATGCCTCCTCTCTGGATCTTTCTGGCCTCTGGATCAGAGAGAAGGCATGCCGGCAAAGCCAAAGCATCTCCATCACTGTCTACTTCTGGCCGATGGATGTGTGCACACCCGGATGCATGCTAGGTGCTGCTGGATCGTGTTACTGTCTCTACACTACAACCTCCTGAATCTGTCGAACATGAAATAACTTGTCTAAGGGCTAAGGAGTAGCTTCTATGTTGAATATATCCCTCTGGCTTTTGGACGCGCTGGGGACTGAGTACAGGGCTATGCAAGGGCTCTGTCACTGAGCTACATCTTCAGCTCTTTTTAGTCATTAATTTTTGTTTTGAGTCAAGGCCTCGCTCTGTTGCCTTGGCTGGCTTTGAACTTGTGATCTTCCTGTCTCAGTCTCCTGAGTAGGTGAGATCACAGGTATGAGACACTTGCATGACTTGAATATGTGACTCTTGCGTTCTGACAATTTCTACAATTAAATGTCGATTGTAAATTCTTACTAAACCCCATTTGTAAGCATTTAATTAAAATCAAAGTCTAAAATAATAGACCATCTTCAGCATTTGAGCACCTTACGAAATAGACAAAACACATCTAAAATACACTAATTACACAAGCAAATACAATTGTTCCTCGGTATCCACAGGGAATTGGTTCCAGGACAACCTGTGGCCACCAAAATCTACGGTTGCTTAAGTTCCTAATATAAAACGGTGTAGTATTTGCACAGAATACACACAATCCTCCCAAATACTTTAAATCACCTTTAGATTGCTTATAATACCCAATACAATGTAAATACTGTGTACATAGCTGTCTTGGTTACTTTTCTCTGGATGCGGAGACAAAATATCTGATGAAGGAAGGAAAGGTTTTTTAGCTCACAGTTTGTGGAGGTTTTAGTCCATAATCAGCTGGTTCCAAAGCAGGGTGGCATGGCACAGGGGTGACACTTCAAGGTTGCAGAAGACAGCAAAAGCAGCAAGAGCAAAAAGGGGGAGAGCAAGCCTCTTATATTGTACGGAGACTCTCTGCCTTAGGGCGGGTGTAGCACTCACATCCTCTCAGTGCCCTCCTCTTGCACAGGCTCAGGATGTTTACAAAGTGAGGACCCTGGCTGCCTGCTAAGTCACTTAGTTAAATTCTAAACTTCTCAAGTTGACACAATGTATCAACCATTACAATAGCTACAATACAGCATTGTTTAGTGAAGAATGACAAGAAACAAACCCAGGTACCTTTGTACTTTTGGTACAGACACCTGTTTCTCCAATGTTTTAGTTTCAAGATGAGATTTTTATTCTTGTGGACTTTTAAGTCCCAGAGATGTGGAGCCCACCGTACTCTAAAACTGCCCCGGTGCTGAAACCTTATATTTCCATTTATCCTCTTTACCCCACAACTAGCTTCTTACAGCTATTCATAGCTTTTCTCAAGGTGTCCAAGCCTTCCTAGGGCTGCAATAACCACCACCGAGCCCAGGAGAGGAGGCTAGGGCTCGGTGTGACCAATAAGGACCAAGGACACAGGGGCTGGGTGTTCACAATTCTCTCCAGGCAGGGCCACGGGCTGCTGTTGCAGGCATCAAGCTGAGTGTCTTTTCTGCGCAAAGAGCTCAGTGCTTTTCAGCTGCGGGCCCCTGGAAACTCTAGCTTTTCGCAAACCCTGGTGATGTCTCGTGGGCGAAGCACCTTAGCATATTGATCTGCTTGGCCAGCGTCGGCTCAGTAGGCCGGGTCCGGCCTCCTTTCTCAGGTCCATGGTGCAGGCAGCTCACCGTCTCGGGACTGTCTGGCGATGGCCAGCTTCTCTGCATCAGCCCGCCACTCGCTGCTGGCCTCCCCCTTTCTAGCTGTGATCAGGGTGGCCACTGAGCGGCAGGGCCCACTTCTCCCAGGACTGTGTTCCCTGCACTCACGTTTTCCTTTGTGCCCCTACGACAGCCATGCTTTACAAGCTAATCTTACACGTGGGCTGGGAGGAACAGACTCCTGTTTGGTGAGAGGAACGTGCTTCTAGCCAGTAGAGCAGTTACAGGGTACACGTGTGTGCTGAGAGCTAACTTCATTTTAAACGGCAACTACCATTCATGTGCTTTGTAATAACTTTTGGGTTCTCTGCACCACTGCCTTTCATTGCATATCCGTGCACGGCACTACTTCAATAACCAGTTACCCATCAGCACAGTTTGCCAGAGTGAGCTCCTTTAAGACAACTCCTTGGCTTTTGACTACTGCCGTAAAAGCCCTTGAACAGCCAGCCTGTCCTAGGCCCATTGTAAATTTTTTTGTGGGTGTTCATGTGTGTATATATGCATGTACAGCAAGAGTGTGTGGGTATATGTATACATGTATGTGTGTGATGTGTATGTATGTATCTGTATGAGCTGTGTGTGCTGTATATATCTGCATGGGTGCATGTGTGTATGTATGCATGCTTGTATGTGCATGCACCTATGCCTATGTGTGTGAATGTGTGCTGTGGGGTATGCGTGTGTGTGTGTTTCTGTGTGCATGCATATGGTCTTGCTGCACAGTCATAGGTCCCAGACCTGGAAGAGTGCAAGTTTAGGAGACACATGAAAGTGCTACTCTTTAGGGCACTTTTAATGATGGAATTAGAAGATACCTTTGATGACCATGTGAATTTACTTCCTTTTTAAGTAGGCCATGCTCATGATAAGAAGAGCGCATCCCAGAGGTCTGAGTCCCTCGCTGGAGGCACCTGGCCCCATCTGGTATTCTTGGAGCTCCTGTGACGTTTCCACCTTCACAGGGTAGGTGCCCAGCCCTGCCACACCTTTCTTTTACAGTGACACTTTTCTGCCAGTGCCAGTTTCTCATCTCTGCCCCTTCCCTGGAGGTGCTCCTGGTCTGGGGGAGATGGAGCAGGTGGTGTTGGTGTGCAAGGCTGGTGGAGCATCAGAGCCACAGACCCATCAGGATGAGCTGAGTGATTTGTGGTAACAAAACCCCCAGGTCCCTGTGTTCCCAACTACCAGTTTTACTCTTTATATCCATGGTGGGTTGTCTGGGTTCTGTGGGTCATTTTCTTAGGATGAAAGTTGACTGACATTCCCCCAGCTCACACTTTGGGGTGCAGAGCAGTGGAATGAAGCATGTGGGAAGCTCATATAAATGAAGCAGGTCACAGATGTCTTCTTGGCACTGGTTTTTCCAGCCTTTGTCACAGTGTCTCTGCCTGACCACTGATTGACCATTGTGGACCAAGAAACGCACCTTGACCATATGCCCATAAGAGCAGTGAACCTTGGTGACAGCCCCCGGGATGACAGAGACCACCAGTGGCCAAGGGAAAACTTATCGTTTTATATTTTCTAAACATGTACCCCAAAATGAGTTTTATGGCTTGTGTCTAGATGTCCCCCCAAAGCCTCATGCAGTCATAGGTGGGTATTTTCAGAGGAGGCTGGATCTAGAGTGTGTGAAGCTGGGACTGATTCATGATGCAAGGCTAAACTCAAGGGACTAGGGTTAAGGGTGTGAGGTGTACCCACCCTGAGCAGTCTGGATAGGATAAAAGGGGGAGAAAGAAGCTGTTAAGGTCCCTTCTTGCGTTTGCTGCCCTTTGCCTGCCGTGAAGTGTTTCTCCTCTGCAATGCTCTCCTGCCATGTGCCTCTCTGCTTTGAAGCCAACTGACTGAAACCTGTACGAAAGGTAAGCCAAATAAACCTTTCCTCCCTTGACTTGTGGGTGTTGAGGATTTTGTTTCAGCCAATGAGAAAAGAAACTAAGAGAATGAGATTCCTAAATATTGCTATCCTCTTATACACTAATCAATCTATTTTTGTGCGTGCATCTTAATTACCAAACAAAGGCGTTAGTCAAAGCCTGGCTGACATTGTGAAGCAGTGTGGCGTAGGGCAATGCATATTCCCCAGGGAAGATTTCAGGGAGGATGAGGGTCTTGCCCGGGTGGGGAGCTGGGCCGGGGCAGTTGCTCATGGTCTCTCCTGCCCCTTGCGTCCATCCTGGTGGAGTCAGAACAGTCACTGCTGTTTCACTGAGGAGGAACCAGGGCCACAGAGGTAAGCAGCCTGCTCAGGGGAGGGGGTTTCAGTTCACTATCAGAGCCACTAAACCATAAATTTGGGCCTTTGGGTGATGAGGCTGGATCCCAGGCCCCTTTGCAACTGTGTTTTGGTAAAAATGACTGCTTATTGCTCTGGGGGAAAGATCATAGACCATACCCCATTCTCACTGCTGCAGAAGTCAGTGCTGGGCCTGTGCAGCCACACTGCGGGCCCCTCTGCCGCTGCTCAGGGCCTCTGCCTGAACATGCACAGGCGTCTGTGAGTGCCAGCTTGCGTGAGGACTCACAGTGCTTGGGCAGGGCTAATGGAAAATGTATCTGAACACTCAGCTGCTGCATTTGGCTATAGCCATTGAGAGCTGAAAGGTGCGAGCCTAACAAGGAAGCATGCTTTTTACCCCATGATGTCATGAGAAGCTGTTGGCCTGTATCCAAGGCTGGCACAGAGAGCTGCTTCCCAAGACCGTCCCAGGGAGCACCCCAAGGAGAGGAGCCCTGGCCTGTCATTCCTACAGTGAACAGGGAGGCATTGGGTGGGGCCAAAAGGGCTCTTGCTGACTCAGCTCTCCCCCATCATATTCACATTGCTCCTGGATGAAGCTCAGCCCCAGGGCCAGTCCTGCCCGCAAAGGTCTCTGGGAAATCAATTGCAAGCCAAACTAAGGTTTGCTATTGAGCAGAAGGGGTGTAGCTAGCAATTTCTGCCACAGTGCTCATCAAAGTGCTATTATAGCTAATGCACTTCCTTCCTCTCCCCCTAGATCTGGCTGAGCTTGGCTTTGGATGAGAACTGTTATTAGGCATTTAGAGGCACAGAGAAGCTTCAGGCCCCAGGTCCTGACTTGGTGGAAGACGTGCTCTTTCCAGGGTTACAACATGCTCAAAACTGGGTGTTCATGCTTGCCTGCTTTCCTGAGCCTTGGGGCAGTTTGTGTGCTATGCCACGTCCTCTGAGGCTGCCCAAAGGTTTCCTGTATGAGGAACAACCTGCACAGCAGCCTCATGCCAGCCCTGGAGTACAGAGATATGGGCTCTGCTATGCCCCCCAGGCAGGATCATTGCGAAAGTCCTGCAGGTTTCAGCAATCAGTAGCTGGAAAGGTGGAGGCGGTCCAGCCAGGGAGCAGTGCTTCCCCCAGGCTGCTGCTTTGGGGAGTGCAGCACAGTGGATGGGAGGGAGCTCGGTGTTGTTTTCTAAGCAGGACAACACGGCCTCTGCTGCTGGGCTGCATGCTCTCCTGACGCCAGGACAAGGGTGCACCAGCACCAGAACCCACTGACTTTGGGTGGCTAATCCCAGCCCCTAAGCCTGTCCTGTTCTGTGCACATTCACCTTGCCTGAGGCTGCACCTGCATCCAAAGACAGCCAGGGTGGTTACGGCTCAGCCCTGACCAGGCAGGTCATCTGACCAGGCAGGTCAGATGGACAGGATGGGGTTGTCGGGCAGTTGGCCTTGCCTCGGACCTCACACCTTCACACGGACTCAGAGCGGAGAAGCCCCTTTCTGCTTGGATCACCACCACAGAAAGGTGTGCATGCAATCCAGAGTGTAGGGGAGAAGGTATAAAGTAAAAGCCAAAGGCCTTTCCCTCTGGGCCAGCCCTTGACCTCTTCCCCAGGGTAAGAGAAGTCTGCCAGGTCTTCGGCACCCTTTGGGATAGTTTCCATGTGTGCACATGTGTAGCTTTGCAAATGGTAACTGGATACACGCTCAAGGCAAGTTGCTTTTTAAAAACAGAATACGTTTTCTACACCTCAGAGAGAGCTGTTCAGACCAGTGCAGTCAGCACTGCCTCTTTCTTTGTCTGCTTGCAAAGCCTCAGACTGCTGCACATAAAGAAATTTATGATTTCCCTCATGAGAGGTTTGGGAGGTTTCCTGTGTGAGAAATGTTGTAATAAACGTCCTTGTTCTGTACTTTTGAGGACTTCTGCAAACATTTCAGGATTAAATAGGTTAAGTGGAACTTTCAGGTAACAGCGTATGTGTGCATTTGAAAGAGTGGTGGATTCTGCCAAATGTCTTCTAATAAGTGACCTCCTGTAGACTGCTTTCTCTTTGGTCTCTTCTCCACTCAAGTGGTCAGTGTTTGTGTTTTTTGTCCTCTCAGAGGTTGTTGAAGTCCTGCTTAAAACTGCCAGAAGCTGAAACAAAGACTCACGACTATCATTCTGTGTTTGGTGAGTCCCTGAGCTCTGCTGTTTTCACGACCGTTCAGCTACACTAACCTTCATGGGTCTCTCCAATGTATCAGCTCACCCTCACCACGGGGCCTTTGCATGCACAAGCCCTTCCACCTGCTCCCTAGATTCCCACACAAATGCCCCTTCTCAGATGGTACCACTCCTTGCAGGCCTTCCCCAGCGTCAGAAATACGCAGCCCTTTGGTCATTAGCTGCCAGTTTCTGGCTTTTTGTGTTCACTGTCACTGGACAGCAGAAGACGAGGCTCTGTATGATAACCCCTAGTGATGTGTCCTAGTGATGGTGTCTGACAGCAGCTATGCAAGAAATAATGCTGGCCCTGGAGCCTCTGCAATGTCAGGGCAGCAGATGGCTTTTGACTGCAGCCTCTGTGACTGCCAGGTAGAGCCTGGCACTGGGGCACGTTTACGGATCAGCGTTTCTTTATGATTCAGTTGCCGCTTCATCCCTTTCCCATTTCCCTATAAGGATTTCTCTTTTTTAATGAGAGGTACAAAGTCTTTGCATGCAATATAAGTGAGCTATTTGTTTTTCAATTTTGTTGCAAATATTTTTCCCAGTTGACGGTCCACCTGTGGACTGTGTAGTACTTTTTCCATTTAAGTTCTCAATTTTTATGCAGTCAAATTCCCTTGCCCAATTCCTAGGTGGTTTCCAACCGTGGTGTGAAATTGTCCTCTCCTCTGCCGCTGTGGGGCTCTCCTCACAGTGCACTGGGCCAGGTAGGGCTGTGCCCACAGGCACGAGGAAGAGAGGTCTGTGTTGTGGGGGAGCCTGGGTGTCCGCAAGGCTGTCTGGCTACAGGTGGGTGACACAGGGCACAGGCTTTGCGTGGGAGTCAGGTGGACCTGGGTTGCATTTGGGGGTCAAGTGGGCAGCTGAGGGCATGGGGCAGAGGCGGAGGTGACAGGAAGGGGAGAGTAGGGATCCCTGAGGGCCTGCTGGGGAGCAGGGTGGGAGAAAGGCAGGGAAGTGGGTGACAGGTACATACTCCCCATGCTCTAGCACTCGGGGCTCAGGCTTAGACAGGGAAGCAGGGACCCCGGGCCTGTGGCCAGTGAACCGCCGGGGGCAGACGGGAACTGTGGCAGTGGGCTGAGCCGGGCGCTGGTGGGCCCGGGAAGGACCGAGCCTGTGCTGCTGTCACGACACTTGAAAGACGGAAGGCACGGCTGCTTTCTGAGAGTCTGTTTATTTTCAGATGAAAGGAGTCACATCTGCCTGCACGCCCGGCAAATCTCCCGTTGGATTTTTCTAATTTAACCTTAGCAAAGCCTCAAGAGTTTGAGGCCGAGTTTGCTCTCACCTTCAAGCCTCACCGTCCTACGTTAAGCAGCTTTAAATGATCCCTTCTGGCAAAGACTCTGTGTGCACGTGTGCATGGGCACGATTTACACAAATGTTCACTGCTGTACCCATTTGTGCCCTGTGAACAACTTCACTTTGCACAGTCTGCCGTCCATGTGTGCAGTACGTGTTTAGCAAATACATAATTAGGTCGAAGTCCCGTACGACGTGATTTCACAACCAGCAGCCTCATGGCTGAGATATTACTTAATTTGTTAAAGTGATAAACAAGATTACGATGTGCAAACAAACAGGGTTTGTGCTCCAGCTGTGCCCAAGTTTATTTTACCAAGCTATAAACACAAGGCCCTTTCTCGGTCCCATGGATGGGGTTTCCCCTTCCTTTTGTTGGTGGGAAAAGAGCGTAAAGGCCAGTGGGCTGCTCTTGCACTGGGCTTTCTGGCTGTGGCACTTACAGAAACTCATTCATTGCCCAGTGTCCTTAAGGGGGTTTCCCACACAGAAGCTTCTCTGAGCAGGAGACACCTGATCTGGGCTTGCCCAGGCTGGGCCCCATGCTCTAGGGACTGTGGAGCTTGTGAAATGAGCTGAGACTGGGGTGTTGGGGGGAAGGGGCAGGGGTCACAGCCTTCCTCCTGCCCTGCCTGAACTGCTCCTCAACTGAGAGTCCCTAGTGTAATTCCATCTGAGACTTGGGGTTGAAAACTGGGGTGGGTCCATTATGCCGGGGAGGACCTGCCTCCTTTTGTGGGACCCAGCCCAGAATGGGATTCCTCTCCCTCGCTCTTAGAGGCAAGCAAGGATAGGAGGAGGTGCCTCTGCAGACTCTACCGCGTTTCCTTGGGCTGTAAAACCAGCATAGGGTGGCGGTGGTGGGGTATCCAGGTAACTGCCCTGCAGAACCTGAGAACTCTCAACCCCCGGCCAGGCAGGCAGCTTCTCAGCACTTTTAGCAGCATAGGGTTAGGATAAAACCCCGCCAGTCTTCTGGGTCCTGGGCACTGCGGCAGGCTGGGAGGCTGCAGCCGCGCTGGCTAGGTCACACCGTTCTTCTTCCTCAGAGGTTACCTCCTTTTGCGCGTGCACGCCTCCAGCCGGCCCAGCTCTTCATAGGACTGGTAGAAAATGTCAAACTCCCTGGCACCCCAGCCCCTCCAGACAGCTAGGCACCACTCTGCGTTTTCGTTTTCAAAGCCACATACCACTGTGTCCTTTGCCACCACAGCTGCGTCCACCAGCACCCTGCAGAGAGAGGGGGCTCTGAGGAAACTCATGGGGGTCCCCACTGGGTGGGTCCTGGCCCTGGTCCCTGCACATCCTCAGCCTGCCACGGGGAGACTGCGTGTGTCCCAGCCTGGCTCTGGGATGTGTTCCGGTGCCCTCCGGTCTGGTCCCTTCTGGGGGCCGAGGCTTTACACATCTCACGAAAGTCGAGGGCATCAGTGTATGCTTGTGGGCTGTTAGGAAGACTGACTCCAGAAGGCATCTGATGCTTCCACACTTTCCTTCCCACCTTGAGGGCCCAGAAAATGTCATCAGCCTGAATTCCCACCACTGCATGGCCCCGGACTGAGTCGAAGCCGCTCAGTTCCTGTACACGAGCTCCGCGGGACGGTCTGCTCTGCTCCCACAGTCAGAAAGCCCAAAGCTGCGCGCTGTTTGGCAGGAACCGTGGGTACAGTATGAGTTTCACACCGGGTGGCTCCTGCAGCCTCCCTGCCTCTGGGGCCCTGCAGAGCTGGTGGCCTGCCTCTGGGCATCCACATCTGCATCTCCTCCTGTGCCTATTGCATGTGCCCTGCTGGGTACCAAGGCTCCCCTGCAACCAGGGGACCCAGGGCCTCTGACTCCCACACGACCCAGGGCCTCTGACTCCCACACTGCCTTTCAGGGGGCTGCCTGGGTCTTGGGAAAACTCAGCTTTGGGGGCTGAATAGGAAAAAGGATGCTAGGTAGAAATTAAGAGACACCAGCAGCAAGCATACCAAGGTTGACCAACCTGGGTTCTGCAGGCCCACCTGACCCTAGAAGCCTGACCTGCTAGCTGGGGACTACCTCGGCTCAAGTGTGCCACAAAATCCTTATCCAGGACTTAGGAGCAGGCCACAGTCTAGTTTCTAGAACTGCTCAGAGCAAGTGTCATGGCCCCAGGATTCACTGAGAAAGCTCAAGGCTGGCAGGCCAGAGAGGAGAACTGCCAGGATGGATCCTAGGTCATTTTGCTACTCTACAGGAAACAGGCTGAATGAGATTTCTCCACCTCTGCATGCTCCACATGAAATAAAACTCTCAGCAACAGGTGAGTGGTAGCTCACGCCACAGAGAGAGAGGCTTAGTGTGAAGTGGAAAGGCTCCAAAGTACACATGCAAGCACATGTACACACAGGTGAACACACATGCACACACATACAGGCGCAATTTGAATTCAGGGAATTGAGGAGCTTTTCATGAAAGGGGTTTCCTGCCTGTGGCTCCAGAATCAGAGTGTACATGGGGGATGTTGTCAGGAACAGTGGGCCCGCACTGGGCTTACATCTCACCCACACACACACTGTCTTGGACAAGCCGTCCTCATAGACGCGCTCGGGCTCAGCACTGCCATGCCTCCTGGTGGCATCCACTCCCGCCTGGTCATGACGAGGAGTGACTGTGCCCTGTCACCTGGCTCTGCCCGAGGGGCAGGTGGGGTGTCCCTGGCAGGGCTCTCTGCCTGGCAGGAAGGACAGTGAATCAATGGGAGGGGTCCCTGTCTCTCCTGCACTCGGCCCTCGGGATGCACTTGGTCCCCAGG